>OX596281.1:12044505-12252005 GCA_951394225.1 Harpalus rufipes
TATTATTGGTGTACAGACGACCAATATGAGTCCGTATCAATGATGTCACCAGAATCCTTGTTTAATGTTTAATAAATTAACTGAATGTTTTGTTCGAATGTATTTTGTGTACATGAATTGTAACAATCTGTAAGATCTTACTGTAAGTATGATAATGTCCACGTTATTTTGTACGTATTACATTTTTGTTGTATAATTGTTGTAGACCCTGAAGAAGGTGCAAGGGTGCACCGAAACGTTGGTATAGTGAGAATAAATGCTGTTTGACTGAACTTTCGAACAATTGTTAACACCTAATTAAAATAAAAATTCATATACCACCTGTAATAACATGTACAACATATATAACAAAGTAAGAGAGAAAATAATGGTTGAACTTTACTTCCAGGGAGGGGCAAGGGACGCCCATGACTCAGATCCTTTGACAAATTTGCCTAAACAATCAAAATACCGATTGCAAGAAATATGTAAAATAGAAGTTAATGTCCACTATAGCAAAATGAACAAGGCCGATGTGTTTAGGAGAATTTTGAAAGAGAACAGAAAACTAAATTTTCCTGTTATCGGTGCAATACTTACATATTACGCTTGCAGAATATCACAGGCATCTGTCGTAATTTTGTAGAAAGTAGAGAAGAAAATTAATAGTTCAACTTATTAATGTATTTTTTATATCTCCGTGCATCTTAATATTTGAATTTAAGTTACTTTCCTACATTTTCTTTTTCTTTTTTTTGATAGTTAAAACTTTATTTTAATTTTATGGAAATTTTGTTTACTTTGTATTTTGAGTAATAAAGTAACATAAACTACGTAAAGGATATTTTGATTTGATTAGATGGAATCCTGGATATTATTCTAATCTCAAAAAAATCTGATGTGGCCAGTACAATACCTTCCGTCAATCCTGTGTATTGTGTACAAATTCCGTAAATAAATTTTCTTGTAAAAGATTCTTAATTTCCAGTAATATTATTTCAAGCAAGTGGCACTTGACACTGACATCTTCTTTTCTTTAGCTTTTCCCATTCGTTAGGGGTCGCTATTTTTTATTTTCTTCTTCCATTCATTTCTATTTTGCGGGTCATACGTCAAAATTTTTCATTCAAAATTTCATTTTTTGGTATTTTATGATTCCTTTTCTCGGCAACTGAATTCCAAACCCCTGACAATAAATAAATCACATGAAATAAGAAAATTATGAAATTTTGAATGAAAAATTATGACATTTGTCAGTTATGGACGTAATTAATAGCTGTCATTTTGAACCGGGTCCACATATCTGCTTGCCAAAGTCAGCAAAGCCACGTCACTGTACGCGCCCTACACATATACTTTTTGCAAAAGATCCTATTTTTCTAGTTAAATTATTTCATAAACAAACTATGCGAATTGCACTTGACACTAACATCTTCTTCTTCTTCTTTTCTAGTTTTTCCCATTCGTTAGGAGGTCGCTATTTTTTATTTTCTTCTTCCACTAATTTTTGTTTTGTGTGTCGTCCTCATTCAGTTCCTTTTCTCTTCTTTTATCTTCCTATGTTTCTTCCACCTTCTGTTATAAGCTATTCATTCTTCCAATATAGTCATCTCTCCTCATGACTTGTTCAAACCAATGTAATCGTCTCTCATATCTTTCTAGAAACGCCCAACACTAGAGTTATTTCCCTTATTCTTTCATACATTTACTTTTTATTGATACTGACATCTGTCAATTTGAATTACCTGAATATATTAGCAGTTTCCATGGTTAAGTTAGTACAGCTGGCTGAATTTTGAAATTTATTATCTTTGTAAGTCTTTAACTCTATATCTGTTGAATATGAAATATAAAAAGGAATCAAATCGTATAGAGAATAATATATTCTTTAATTTATAATAAAATTTAACTGAGTTTTTCAAGAAAAATGTTAAAATCTTCAAATGAGGATACTTCCGGTTGACCAATTATAACCAAAATCTAATCAAGTCTGCATATGGTTGTAAGGAAGAGGAATACGCAAGAATTGTAATTGTTGGAATTCTAGTATTGGAGATATTGTGCACGAGACCGCGATCACATACATACATACACACACACATACAGACATCATCGTAAAAATAGTAAAATCGTATTGTAAAGACCCTAAAGTGCTTATTCAGTGAAAACTCACCATCGAATTTTTTGACCAAAGACAATACCTTCCTTACCGAGATGTGACGGAAAGTAAAAATGATGGTGATTGGAAACACCATAATAATGATTGTTAAAAATCGTAATTAGGAACAACCGGTCTGTGAGACCGGCGCGACTCCTCGTGTTATAGATATTCACGCGATTACTGTAGGGTTAAAAATCACAGCAATATTTGATTAGTTTCAGTTTCATTAAAAATATAAATACACAAATAATCGGATCCCATTTAGCATTTAGCCACGACCCAATTCATATTTCGAGTATGATTGAGTAGGTTGTCGACGTATGTGAAACGTTTGTAATATGGCGATTGCCTGTAATACCGGCAATGTGTAAATTCGTCGTTATGTTTGATGTTGTGACAACGTGGTTGTTCTTGGCGTGGCTGCATTGGCCGGGACGCTGTCTCCATGGTAACAGTTTGACGCAGCATCCTGTATGCGGCAACAGGCTGTAATGCGGTCAAAACTCTATTCCGAATCTACTTTTATGCGCAAGATGCTGCATAGCTAACTATTCTTCTACTTTTTAATCAATCACATAACATACCTACATATATTACCTAATCTAAAAACTACAAACGCATGTATTTCGATAAAAAAATCTTGTATAGAATTTAAATTTTGCTGTATAGTTTTGTGAATAAGATGGTACATTCAAAAACTTTGTATTGATTAATACTTTTTCAAATTGTAATTTTATAAATATACAGATTTTATAAATAGCACCAGGCAATAATTTGTTGTTTCACTCTAACAAAATTAAAAATCTGTTGTGACCATTTAATTTTTATTAATTGAAATATATACCTATATATTTACTTATGCTGTAAACTGTTTTAAATTCCATCCCATTTAACTATTGCTCTATTTACTATTTTGTTTTTAAAACGTTATTGTTATTAAATTGAAATGATTCGTTTTTTGACAATGATATTTATCTGTCAGTTACATACATTTGAGATCTGAACTGTGTTTAAAGCGTAGGCCCCGGGATTTAAATTACACATAATTTTATAAATTTATCAGATTTTTTTAAAACTTTACCGATAGGGTTTCCAAGGCAGTAAGTTTTGTTTACATATTACTGATTAGTAAGTGATGTGGTACTGATCAGTAAGTGATGTGACTGACCGGTAAGTGATGTGACTACCTACCGATCTGGAGGCGGTGAAAATTACATAAATAAAAAATAAATGTACAATTTTTAAATCTTTAACGATAACAAAGCGACGATCATAGCTTACTTAAAAATGAGAACTATTTTTTTTTAAAATGTCAAAATAATATTTTAATAATTCTAAACTTTAATTTGTTATTATTGGGACGATCGTGCAAAAAATATAATAAGCATTGCGGGCATTAAGTGTTTCTTACTGGTATCGGAACTAATCCTCAACCGGTAAGGTGCACTTACAGCCCTTAATACTTAAATAACTATATTTTTATTATAACAAATCTCGAAAAAATAACATTTAACGATATTTTTTGTAGAAAAAGTATTTTGAACTTCAAGTAAAGTGCCATTTGCGGTTATCTGATTTACACCAAAATCTAATGGCTTCTTTCCATATTAGAACGACAGTATTTGAGCATGGGGTCTTGTGGCCGCGTGCCCGAATCTGGTTGCTAATTTGGGGAACCGGATTCAATCCGACCGATGCCAAATATTTCGAATTTTAAACGGCACAAAATTGACCCTTGTGGTGCACTCTCCACGCCAGCAATGAGTGCCCGTGAGGTGATACCTGGTAAACGTCCGCACGGTACCAATATGTTATCATTAGCGAAATCTGTACACAAAGTAGATTGGCACACCCAGCAATAGGTAATATGCCGTGATGATATATTTGTTCTAGTATTTGAGTTAGAGACATCATCGTGAAAATGTTAAAATTGGATTCTAGGGCTCTTAAAATGTGGTCATTTACCAAAATCTCGATATGCGATTTTTAGTACGATCCCTATTCCGCCCTTATTAAGGGAGGTAAAAAGTTAAGCAAATGACACGACATATTGGATTTCTTTAATTTAAATATGTATTTTAATAGTTGAGAAAGTTTATAATATTAATAGATTTTGTGAATAATAGCACGCAAGTATTTTTTTTTTTTTTACAATGTCAAGTTAAACGAAACGAAAGATTGCATTACTTAAATTAATATAAATGGCTGTATAGGAAACGAACAAATAACTTACAAAGAAACTCTGGCAATTCTCCCAAAATAGCTTTCTGTGATTGCATCTACCTTTTGTATTCATTCGTGAATTAAGTTTTTGTGATATTTCAGTTTTCTTGCCAAGTCACAAACTCAATGAGGAGTAAAGTGCAAGAAAAACAATGCAATTTGTTTTTTAACAAACTCTCCATGCACTTTTCAACTTATCAGATTACATTCTCTTACTTAAATATTTCTTGAACTAATGCAAATTCTCAGCGAAGTGATACATAAAGCAGGATGTCAGATTGAGGGGCTGAAGGGTTTGATGATTATTTATGAATGTTTAACGAGTGTTGATATCTGCAGTTTAGCTTGTGTATCATAGTGGTGAGTTGCGCTGAAGTCTGTAGCGTGCCTCTGCCTCGAAAAGCTTCAGTAAGCTCGCGCGATTCGACCCAAGCACAGCTTCGGTCTACGGTGCTAATCACTATCAATGCATAAGTTAGTCTTAGTGTGCAAAGCCTATCTATTATTCAAACTGTTCAAAAATATCAATAATCAATTAACACAAAGCTTTAAATTGAAAATTGACTAATACTGATAACTTTGAAACTTAAAACTATTTTTAAAATATATGTATTTTGCAGATTTTATGTTAGATAAATTTTAAGACAATTTCTTACATATTAAAATAAAATATAGTGTAGTTTCACCTATTTCATACTTTGTAAAGTTTTTTATAACTTATTAAACTTATACTTTTTGAAATAATAATTGTTATTACGTAAGTATAAATACAAATTTATTAATACAATAATAATATTATTTCGTGTCTTTTACCCAATATTGGGTGTGATAATCAACATTAAGAAATCCGGTAATTATTGATATAGTTTTTATTGTAGTGGGCGTTTTCCAGATATCTTCTCACTATTACATAACAAATAGTTCTTAAAATTCTGAGGGCTGCGTGCTTAAATACAAAACTATGTTACAATAGGTATACAACAATAATTTGAGAACTTTTGACAACAAAAATTGCTTTAGATAAATGCCTGCTTTGTACATTGTACGTTATGTACAGGGTAGTAAACGGCATAGCCGAACATAGGATTTTAATATGTAAAAGCAGACTCCTAATTTCTTGCTTCCCTAATTATTTTAGGTAAAAAAGCTTCAAAAAGAGCATAAAATACTGCAACTGAATCAATAAATAAATTTAATTTTGTGTGCATTGTAACGGCAGAAATTAGGTGTGAAAATGTTGAAAATCACCACAAAAATAGCTATAGCCATGAACTTGAAAGAAAAAATTAACAAATGTTAAAGATTGACCTATCTGTTAAGCAAGGTTAATTTATTTTTATTATTTGTAATTTCTGTTCAAGTGAACAAATATCAATTTAAATTAACAGATAATTGGAAAATTAATTATAAATAATACCCAATAAAAATAAATTACCCTAATATGACAGATAAATCTTTAAACATTTGTTATTTGTTTCAATTCCATGGCTATTTAAATTTTTGAGGTGATGTTAGACATTTTCATACCTAATTTTTGCCGTTACAAAGCATACAAAATTAATTCTGCTTGTTGATTTTATGCTCAACAACTTTTATTTGAAGCTTTTTACTTCCTTGTACGTAAGTAAAGGAAGTATTGTAATCGCGAAAAATTTCGGTTTTCAGATTTCAGCGGAAATATCCATTTTGACTAATTTCGTCGTGACGTCTGTACGTACGTACGTATCTCGCATAACTCAAAAACGGTAAGCCGTAGAAAGTTGATATTTTGTATTTAGGACTCCTATAACATCTAGTTGTGCACCTCCCTTTCTGGTTATTACACAATTTCCAGAAGTGGCACTTTACATGAAGCCTATAATAGATTTTAATGAAAAACTGTTTTAAAATATAATCCAAAACTTTTCAAATTTGGTATACAAGACTTTTATGTCAATCGAAATAACATAATAGATTTTGGTTAAAATAGACTAACCGGAAGTGGTACATTACTTGAAGTTGTTAACAGTTTTTCTTGAATAAAATGATTTTATTTTGATTTTAGAAATAAATGCTTCAAATAAAAGTTTTAGAGAATTAATTTCTGCGTTTAGCACATCAAAGTATTATTAAATTAGCCCTTTGTATAAGCGAGATATGTAAATTTAAAAATTATATACTCTTTGTTTTTGTAATAAAATTCATGTCAAATTACATTAAATACGTGCAATTTTATGATTCGCACAATAACAAATATTATATTTTTATTGTGAAATTAGTCATATTCATTGTTGTAATCAAATATTTCTTTGTTGTAATCAAAACTCTCTATAAAAAGAATCGGGTTAGATTAATGTTAATTTATGAAAGATAGTAGTAAATGAATTACTTTTTGTTCTATATCAAAATATTTCTCGGGCTTGGCTTAAGCTTGTCAATATTTTGTAATTTAATTAATAAAAACATATGTATAGTTTAATAATCGTACAAGGAAGTCGTGTGGTGTCCACATCAGATTTTTTTAAATTAAAATAGCTAGGTAAGTAAGAAATTAGGAAAGTCTGATTTTATGTTAAATTCCTGTTTGGCTATGTCTGTCACAATCTTGTATATTGCGTATTATTTTTATTTTAAAAACCGGAATACCGGTATTGCTAAAATTATTAAATTTTGAACAAAATTGAAATTAATTTACAAGTGAAATTCAAACTCAATCAGAAATAATGAGTCTTAACATAAACATGTGATTAAGGTGATTAGCGAGGAGTTGATTAACAGTGTTTTAGCTCTGTCAATCGATTATGGATTATTTTAGAAAAAAAGCTTCAAATAGAAAAATTAATTGTACGTAATTTTTATTTGAAGTATTTTTTCTAAAACAATCCATAAACGATTGACAGCTAAAACACTGCTAATCAACTCCTCGGTAATCACCTTTATTTTTGTAATTGTAATGTCTTTGTTGTGTGTTAATACACAGGGCCTTTTTATCAGATTTTCGGGCCCCAGGCCAAAAACTTTTTCGAGCTCCCCTACCTCTTTATAATAAAAAAAAAATCTGTTGTGGCCAGCACAATACCTTCCGTCAATCCTGTGTATTATGTACAAATTCCATACATAAATTTTCTTCTAAAAGATTCTAATTTTTTGGTATTTTATGATTCCCTTTCTCGGCAACTGAATTCCATTCTCCTGATAACAAACAAACCACATGAAATAAGAAAATCATGAAATTTTGAATGAAAAATTATGACACTTGTCAGTTATGGACATAATTAATTGCTGTCATTTTGATACGGGTTGCCATATCTGCTTGCCAAAGGCACGCGCCCTATACATATTTTTTTTGCAAAAGATGCTATATTACCAGTAAAGTTATTTCATAAACAAACTATGCAAATTGCACTTGACACTGACATCTACTTCTTCTTCTTTAGTTTTTCCCATTCGTTAGGGGGTCGCTATTTTTTATTTTCTTCTTCCACTCATTTTTGTTTGCGTGTCTTCCTCATTCAGTTCCTTTTCTCTCAAGTCTTCTGCAATACAATCTTTTCATCTTATATTTGGTCTTCCTATGTTTCTTCCACCTTCTATTAATATATTCATCGCTTCTCATGACATGTTCAAACCAATGTAATCGTCTTTCTTATATCCAGAAACTTCTAACACTAGAGTTACTTCCCTTATTCTGTCATTGATTTACATTTTATTGATACTGACATCTGTCAATTTGAATTAGCAGTTTCCATGGTTAAGTTAGCATAGCTGGCTGAATTATGAAATTTATATGAATTTTTTTATCTTTATTATTCTTTAATCCTATATCTGTTAAATATGAAATATAAAATGCAATCAAATCGTATAGACAATAATATATTCTTTAAGTTATAATAACATTTAACTGAGTTTTTCAAGAAAAACTGTTAAAATCTTCAAATGAGGGTACTTCCGGTTGACCAATTATAACCAAAATCTAATCAAGTCTGCATATGGTTGTAAGGAAGAGGAATACGCAAGAATTGTAATTTTTGGAATTCTAGTATTGGAGATATCGTGCAGGAAAAAACGGTCACATACACACACACACACATACACACACACACACGCACATACGAACACACACACACACACATACAGACATCATCGTAAAAATAGTAAAATCGTATTGTAAAGACCCTAAAACGTGCTTATTCAATGGAAACTCACCACCGATTTTTTTGACCAAAGACAATACCTTCCTTACCTATAGGTGACGGAAGGTAAAAACAAGTACATGTCTTTATATAATTATAATGTAAGTTTATTTATTAAAGAAATGTTTAAAATTACCTACAGAGGGGAAAAAAAGCTAATCAATTATATAAGTACTGCATGCTCGATACAAGTTTGGGGTGAAATCTTAGCAGAATATATAGATAAGGTGTTAATCCTCCCTAGGGTCGGTTGGCGATTTTGCGGGACCTCGGTAATATGTTATTTTCTTAGATATTTTAATGTGCAGGGCCCATGTGAACGCAGGGCCTCGGACAGAAGTCCGAAAGATCAACGTCTGAGTCGAGCTTTCTAATAAATTCATAATTATCCACTAAGTCTGCATGAATTATACATTGTATTGGTTATGGTAGAAAGAAAGTAGAAAGAAATGAAAATTGAAAAATAAAGTAAATTGGAAATAATTTCATAACAACCAGGCCCTGCGGGCCCCAAGTTAAAGCGGGCGCTAGACCGTGGTCTCGTAGGCCTAGGCGGTAATAATGGCCCTGTTAATCAAAATGTTTTCCCAATAACAGAAAAATAAAATTACATTTCTAAAATAATTAAACAAAATAAAAATTTATTATTAGGCCTTCCAAATTCAAGATATAAAAATCTGATGTGGCCAGTACAATACCTTCCGTCAATCGTATTATGTATAAATTCCATACTTAAATTTTCTTGCAAAAGATTTTAAATTTTCAGCGAAATTATTTCATAAACAAACTATGCAAATTGCACTTGACATTGACATTTTCTTTTTTAGCTTATCCCATTCGTTAGGGGTTGCTATTTTTTATTTTCTTTTTCCACTCATTTCTGTTTTCCGTCGTTCTTATTCAGTCCCTTTTTCTTCTCTAGTCTTCCGCAATACAGTCCTTCCATCTTATCTTTGGTCTTCCTCTGTTTCTTCAACCTCCTACTACTAAGCAATTCATTCTTCTTTCAATATATTATTCATCTCTCCTCATGACATGTATCTTTTTAGAAACTTCTAACACTAGAGTTATCTCCCTTATTCTTTCATACCTTACCGTATCTTTCGGTGTCTTCCCCAACATCTATCTCAATATTCTCATCTCTGCCACATTAATTTATTTTTCATTGATACTGACATCTGTAAATTTGAATTATCTGAATATATTAGCAGTTTCCATAGTTAGCATAACTGGCTGATTTATGAAATTTAATATCGTTATAATTCTTTAACTCTATATCTGTTGAATATGAAGTATAAAATGCAATCAAATCGTCTAGAGAATAATATATTCTTTAAGTTATAATAACGTTAAATGTCAATAAATGATATTTAACTGCGTTTTTTCAAGAAAAACTATTAAACTCTTCAAATGACCAATTATAACCAAAATCTAATCACCTCTAATTATAATTTTTGGAATCGTGGTATTGAAGTTATGTGAGCCGAAACTTTCGTCACACACACACACGCACGCGCGCGCGCGCCACCCACACACACACACACACACACACACACACACACATACAGACATCGTAAAATTGGTAAAATCGTATTATATGGACCCTAGAACGTGTTTCTTCACTAAAAACTCATTAAATTTTTTGACCAAAGACAAAACCTTCCTTACCTAAAGGTGACGGAAGGTAAAAAGTATATGAATGACTCGGCGATCGTCAAGCCACTTCCATTGTTGGAGTTGTCAACTCTTGAATAAAATAATTTAAATTATTTAAGTATCTACTATCTAATAATACTTAAAAATAGTTGATTAAATAGTATTGTGTTTTTCATTGAATTTTTATGTTTAATTCCGGTATTGAATACTAGCTAAATTTTGTACGGTATCCCGGTTTTCGGGATCCCGGAATTCTGGTATTGCATTTCCTACTTGAAAGTATAGTGTAGACTGCAGAATAATAAATGTAAGATATATATCTCAGAAAATTCACCTGCAATGCAGGTGAGAATAAGAAAATAATACGAGATACATTGAGGTTTTTTTATATATTTTATTTTCGAAATGTCAACATCTAAGTTAGAAGATGTGGAAACTGAATTATTAATTGTAGCTCTTTCTCAGAATGTCGCATGTTATAACAGAAATACAGTGAAAATAAATATTGTTTGGTTTAAATAAACAAATACCACCATTCACTGTTATGTATGCCAATTTGCCTAAATCAAGTTTCGGTAATAACAATTATTTATTTTGTACGCAGAGCTAGTATTATATTTTATTTTGGAATAAACTTGTTTATTCGCTCTCAAAAGCGAGCGCAATTCGGCTCTTATAGCCCAAGGGCATATATAGTTGCCAGGCAATAGCTATTTAAATATATCAAAATTGTGGTTTATGGATAAATATCAAACAACACAATAAATTCGATAAATCATATTTCTTGAACACCGCAACACGCAAAACTTTCGTATTCTTTCTCGTATCCTCTTTTGACTTCTATAGAATAACTTGCTTTGTGCAGCTTCAAATTCAACAGATATTTCTTTGGAATAGTCGATATCTGTCATTTTTATTTGATACTAAATTAAAATTGTTTATAATGAACAACATAGCAATACCAAAAATTAGTTATAAACATCATACTTAAATTCACAATGCTAGCACGATAACGAATATACAAATATACCTATTGAGTCTTTGAATTTGGAGAACCAAATACCACGGGCATAATCAAGATTATAACACTCGGGAAAATTAAAGCACGACGCGTAGCGGAGATTTTAAACATTCTCTTAAGCAACAATCGTTTAATTATACCCTTAATACATAAATAACTATTGCGAGTTCGAAGCGCTATTTATTTTAAGCTCTCATGAATTGCATCAAATGGAATTGTTGGCAATATAAATTTGCGTCTCATGAAAGTAGAATATCAATCATAATATTAATTGTATTTTATAAGGTTGTTCAATAATGTCGATTTCCAAAAATAGATATAACAAAATGATATCTAAGTTATGATTGAAACTAAATTCTTATTAGAATTCAAAGTTTTTTCTTTTCATTATGAATTCGACCAATAAATTTTGCGACTAAGTATTTTATTTACTGAGTACACATGCGGTAAAAAATATAATGTGGCCAGCACATTACCTTCCGTCAGTTCTGTGTATTTTATACAAATTCTATATTGAAAGTTTCTTGCAAAATATTTTTTTATCTAATTATATTTCCAGTAAAATTATAACACATACACACATTGTAAATTGCACTTGACACTGACATCTATCAATGAGAATTATCTGACATCTTAATAAAGTAGTTGTTTCCATGGTTGCAGAATAGCTGACTGATTTATGAATCAGGTTTTTTTTAAACTTTACCGATAGGGTTTCCAAGGCAGTAAGTTTTGTTTACATATTACTGATTAGTAAGTGATGTGGTACTGATCAGTAAGTGATGTGACTGACCGGTAAGTGATGTGACTACCTACCGATCTGGAGGCGGTGAAAATTACATAAATAAAAAATAAATGTACAATTTTTAAAGCTTTAACGATAACAAAACGATCATAGTTTATTTAAAAATAATAAAATGTCAAAATAATTTTTAAATAATTCTAAACTTTAATTTGTTATTATTGGGACAAGTCGAGATTCTCCAATACATCCGATACCGGTAAGAAGCACTTAATGCCCGCAATGCTTAAATAACTATTTTAACTCTATAACCATTGAATATGAAGCATAGAATGAAATTAAATCGAAAATAAAATATTCTTTAAGATATATAATAATAATAAATGTGAAAAAATGATATTTAACTGCGTTTTTTGAAGAAAAATTGTTAAAAGTTGCAAATGAGGGTGTTCCGGTCGGATTCGAACTCAAGTCATCTCAATCACAACTATGGTAAAAATGATTAGGCAGAGAACTCATGTCATCAACCTGAAAAAAACCTCATAAAAAGAAATATAACTTGTAGTAATTATTAGTTGTTATTTATTTTTTTAAAAAGAAGAAAAAATATATTAGTAATGAAGAAACGTATATATTAATTAATTTACAATTATTTCTAAGTTAATCCTTATTACTTTTACGGAATATGAAATTATTTGACACAACATGATCATTCTCAGTAGTGCCAACATATGGTACGAAAATAAACTACAATTATTTCAAATAATTTTATATTCCGTAAAAGGAATAACGATTGACTTGGAAATAATTGTAAACATCATTAATATATACATTACTTAATACTAATAATTTTTTTCTTCTTCTTTTAAAAATAAATAACACCCAATAATTTCCACACGTTATATTTCGTTTTATATGGTTTTTTTCAGGTCGATGACGTGAGTCCTCTGCTTAATCATTTTCACTATAGTCACTTAGTGTACTAGGTAACGGATTTTATTGAAATATTGATGTACACCAAACTAAAAACAATTTCAGAATAACGTCACGGGACATTTTTGAGAATAAATATATAATTTATTTCGATTGAATTTTAACTCGGGCGTCAGCGAAACATATCCAGTCAATTAGTGTACTTGGCAACGGAATACGATTAAATATTTATTTGATTTCATAATTATATTATATTAAATGAATTAATTTCTTGCAAAATACGAGCGTTTTTTTTTATCTTCCGTCACCTTTAGGTAACGAAGGTATTGGCCTATATTCCGAGCGCACTTTTATAATAAAAGCGCTTTTATGGAGCACACTCCTCATATAAGAATATAATGTAAAAGCGCGCTCTTTGTTCAAAAAAATTGGTGGTGAGTTTTTAATGGATAAGCATGTTTTACTAGTTTTACGATGATATCTGTGTGTATCTGTATGTGTGTGTGTGTGTGTGAGTGTGTGTGTGTGTGTGTGTGTCTGCGACAAAAATTTCTTTGACGATAAGTCCAATAGTACAATTCTAAAAATTATAATTCTTTTGTATTCCTCTTCTTTACATCGATATGAAGAGCTTATAAGATTTTGGTTATAATTGTTCAACCGGAAGTACCCTTATTTGAAGTTTTTAACAGTTTTTTTTTGAAAAAACGCAGTTAAATATTATTTTTTGACATTTTATGATAGTATAAATATGAAAGAACATTTTATTGTCTATACGGTTTGTGAATTCATTTTCCTTCATATTCAATAGATATAGAGTTAAATAATTATAAAGAGATTAGCTTTCATAAATCAGCCAACTATGCTATACCCATGGAAACTCCTGATATATTCAAATAATTGTAATTGACAGATGTCAGTGTTACGTGCAATTTACGTAGTATATATTCGTGTTATATTTTTTTTGGATATATAGAATCTTTCCTAAGGAACTTTCGGTATGGAATTTGTAGAAAATAGTATATGTTCCTATTACAATTTTATTGGATATATAGGATATTTTTAATGGAATTTTCGGTATGAGATTTGTACAAAATACATACAACTGACGTAAGGTAACGTGTTGGCCACATCAGACTTCTTTTACTATAGAGAAATCATCCAAAATGTATATTTAAAGTGCAAAATGTAAGCTCGCCATTATAAGTTGAGCACGAGAATTTGAGTGATTTGGTTAGGTAAGAAAATAAATTACTTTCCATGAAAGCAAAGGAGATAGCTAAAAGGCTTTGGGGTCTGTGGCAGATTTATCTTCTCCAGAACATTAGTGTCATTACCAGTTGGCCACGAATGGGATTAGGTTTCTTAATTATTTATTTATTTATTTTATTTTTTAAAATTTTAAGTAGGTAAGAACAATGTTGTAGTTGTGATACAATAAAAATAATATTGACAGGAGTAATTACTTTGTACATGCTAATTTCGGTTTTTTGTCGCTTCAAGCCGGATCTAACTAATAATTTTATGGATTATATTGTCTAGAACAGGGATGGCGAACCTTTACGTATCAACGTGCCATTTTTCTAAAGAAATGTTTAATGAGGTCATAGACGTGCCATCAAATAATTTTGACTTTGGGAAAATAATAATAATAAATACTATCAACTCAAAATTCTTTATTTATTTATCTACAATTAAATGTGTCTGGTAACGCATTCCATATGTTTCCAAAATTTTGTTAATAGCATTTTCACTTATATTACTTGTCAATCTTTCTGTTTCAATTAATTCTAACTCTTTCCTTATTTCAATAAATTTTTGAATCCATATTGAACTAAACTGGAAATCAATCAGCTGCATTTCAAATTCTTCAATTTCCAACCAAACGAATTAGGACAAATTCAGTTTATCAAATGACGTCACATCAGGGTACATAATAAACTTGAGTATTTCCGATAATTCTTTGAACTGAGTGCCCAAAATATTGTGTCGCGTGCCATTGGTTCGCCATCCCTGGTCTAGAACATCATTCATATACGGGGTGTTTTACAGTTTCACGATAAAAATTAAATGGCAGATAGGTACTACAATGTATATGTAGGTACACAAATTATTTTTTGTTTTTATTCAACAACTATAAGTAACAGTTTATTTGTTATAGTGAATTATTTTTTTTAAGTCACTCATATAAAATTTTAACTCACTCTGCAGCAAACAATGCATTTAAAACAAAATCAGGCACAAAATAACACTTTCACCACAGTATATCAGACCGATTAGCCATTTTCATTATTTTTCACGACATAAAAGACAGAAAATAAAGTTTGTTTATAATTTATAAATAAACGACTTGACATCTATCAACGACGATTGTCATGCATAGCCTTGTAATTGATTAATTTTATATTTTGTCAAAATTATTATTATTTCGTTAAAATTGAATAAAATATTGTATAAACCACATAACTTAAGAATGTTTATTTACTCAAAGAATTTAACCCTCTCGCCCAACGGACTCGTGGCTTTAACTTTCTTTTCATAAATAAATATTATTTTAACTCACTTGGTGTAAATATCTATTAATTCGGAAATATAGTTTTTTTTTATTTATTTAATTCTATTTAGCGCCATTGGTCGAAAAGAATTTTTTAATAAAAAATAATTACGAATTTTTATTTATTATTCAGTATAAGTTACAGTAAATTCATTGGAAAAAGTCCGGTCAATATCATCTGTATCATGAATGAATTAACAAATTGGCATACATTTATCTCTCTCATTTGATTTGCCATGACTAGAAGCGTGTGCGAAAAGGATTCATATTATTTCGACGAAGTTAGGACATTCTATTTTAAAACGATGCTCTTTGGTGACAATACTTACACTGTAATGTATGTTTATTTATTAATTCAGATATTTTACCCTGATTCATAGCCTTACAAATAACGTTACTTTCTGTCAATGTCACTGACGCTGATAGTGTGTCAGTATCTTATTTTTCACAAATTTGGTTTCAATTTGTTAATAAACTTACCAGTTGTCTTAGTTTTGAATTTTGAGTGCTTTTACTGTAACGATATTTTTATAATAATAAAATAACAGTAGTATTTTAGGTACCCCCATAAAAACTAAATAAACGACATTACTAAATTACACAGAATGGACGGAGTTAAAATCTTAGTTTATACAATCATAGATGATCTCGATCGGACATCTTTAAAATTTATTGCCGACATGAAATATTTATTAAAAATATAATATGTTTAACACCCTGTATATAATGTAGAATTCATTTATTGTTTTAGTGACACTCAGATACTTTTTATCCTGAATTCCAAAACGATTCCTAGAAATATTCGATAAAATAAACAACAAAAATGGTAGTTTTAGCATTAAAAATAAAAAACTCTCTACTCTTATTGTACAATAGCATGTTACAATAAAATGTTTCAGTATTTAGATTTTTTTTTCTTTGAAATGCAACCCATTTTTTCATTGTATTACCTATTTGTTGTCTGCACATTCATGAACGAAGGTCGGAACGTTTTATTCAAGGTGAAACAAAAAATGACACAATAAAAGCATTTTGTGATATTTCGTATTACATTAAGGTATGAACACTCTTGCCAAAAGCATATTTTTGTTTTTATTTTAATTATTTTAGATTGAGATAGTGTGTTTGCGTGAACACCCAACATTAAATTCAAAAGTAAGTAATTAGTGATTATGTTGAAGAAGAGAGAGAATAGTAGGCCTTGCATGAATCATTTTACTAATATGTCGTGATATATATGAAATAAATATTTTGGGAAGAATGATTGTTGGACGAATTGATAAAGGAATTGTGTGAATCAATTTTTGTGTGTAAAATAACATAAACTATAAATGAATACAATGAAATTGTCTTTAGTGAATTCCTGGTTGCGAAAGGCTGGGTATATAAGATGATTTATGTTTGAACTTTAGTGATTAATGGTATAACAGTGCATTTCCAAGAACGTATTCATACATAAATGAAGAATTAGAGTTTAATGTTTTATAATTAATCAAGCAGTGTACTTTGCATCTCAGTTTTAAAATACTAATCAGAATATGGAGTTACTAATATATGGGTACGTTTGCTCGAAACGTGAACGTATGTAGAGATGCTTGGTTAAGTGTATATAATGGAGTGCTAGTTCCTGCTTTGTTGTATGGAAGCGAATGTTAGGCATGGAGGGGAAAGCATAAAAAGAGAGTGACTGCCGTGGAAATGAGGTATTTACGGGGTGTATGTATGTATGTAATAGCGGTTTTACACGTAACAATAAATCGGTCAATTTATTGACCGACAAATCGATCAATTTATCGTAGAAATCTTGAGAATTTACATACAACGATTTTCTATCAATTTATTTTTGTTGGAATCAAGGCTACCAACTTACCAACTACTCATGTCTTTTATGAATGTTTTTGAGGTTGGAATTTAACTTCGTGGCGCTTCAATAGATTTATGGCTTTTGTCGGAGCGTTTATTAGTTTTGTTAGAGGTAACAGTGTATTTATAATTAAAAATGAATAAAAGCGAATATACGTTCAATAAAGAAGAGATTAAGGTTTTAATAATTCTAATTATTAATTTATCTTCAACAGAAACTGACTTTCATAAAAGTATCTTCCTTTTTTAAGTAATGGTGATATTAATTTTAACAGTTTATCAAAAGCTGGTTTATCCATTCTTGAAAATAATTTAAACTGGTCCAGATCTTTGTTAACATGGCCAAAAGTAAATTTCCTTTGGTTTTATCAAACCATGGTCTTACCGCACCGGTGGGTGACCTAACCTACATTTTTTGTTTTTCACATATAGAATAACCATCAACGCAATCGTTATCCTTTTTAGATTTTCGATTCTTCTTCTACGTGCTAAGCACCGATCTTGTCATTTTTGTATAAAAGACAGAAATGAAAACTTATAACCTGCATACGTCAAATATAGTTTGAAATGTCAAATGTTATAGAGTTGGCACTAGAAAAGTAACCAAATATTCACTAAAAAATCGACGGAAAATAGAACTAAGGTAGTTCTATTACATCAATTTATTGTTCAATTTATTTTCGTAAATAAATCGATCGATTTTCCTGTATTACATATACCTATAAATTGAAGGTCGCAGTTGATCAATAAATCGGTCGATTTATCGTTACGTGTAATACAGCCATAAGACGGGATCGCGTGAGGAATAATTTCATGTATGAAGAATATATGCTTAGGAACAATATTGTTAAGAGTGTTCGATTGCGTGGCCGTCCAATGTGTAAGTGCATGGATGTAGTTGGTACGGTGCTAAAAGAGAGAAAGTTTTCGAGTGGGAAGAGAAGAAAATGTATGAATGCGATTATGAGTGCGTCCGAGGCAAAAAGTGTGGTTAGACAGGAATGCGTGGCGAAGGGTGATATTTTCTTAACTATTATTGTGGTCCGGGTGCAGCTTTTCGCTACTAAAAATCTGATGTGGCCAGCACATAACCTCTCGCCGTATATTTTACCTGGCTGTATGCATAAAGCAAAGAATATTTTTATAAATACAAATAATATATTCATATAAATCTATGACGTATAAACTTCTTTATTATTCAATAATAGCATGTCTCAACATGAAGATATTTTACCATAAATTATGTTACAATAAATTACAATGTAGAGTTTACCATATATAAATATTAGGCTGGTAACTGCAATTTTCAATTCGAACAACGTTGTTTACTTTCTCTTCATATTCTTCTAGTAAAAACATTAATTTTGGGCGGTCTAAAATGTATATATGGATTGTGCATCTATTCTTACATATCTTCTTTTACATTTTATTTTTTCATACATGTTATATCTAAATAACACTAATTCCCTTTAATAAAGTGACGGATAGATTGCACTCCGATTATTCTTATATCGATGTGTAATTTTGTCAATATTTACAACTTACTTGAGAAGAATTTGATAGCTTTTTCGCAATTCAAAGTTACTCTAGTCTATAGTACTGGTGTACATTGTCCCATAATGTTTGAAACAAATTTAAGTCCTTCAACCTAGACTTGTCATCTCCATAATAGTCACAGATCAAGAACTAAGGGATTCTCCAAGTACATTTTTCTTTCATTACTCATTATTTCTGACACTGACATTTATCTGTCAGTTACAAATAATTTAAATTTGCAACTATTTTTCATGGCATCCTTTCGGTTGTAAAATTAATTACAACATTATTTTATATATTATATTCCTTTTATCTCTAAATCTATGGAATATATAATAAAATATTTAAATGTATCAGAGAGAGAATTTATTTTTCTTTAATATTACCACGAAAAATTTTCAAAAAATAATATTTAGAAGATTTTTTTTCAAGAATCTTCTACTTCCGGTTGTCCAATTATTACCAAAACCTTTTCAGATCTTCCCATGAATGTCCGATTGGGAAATACGTTGTTAAACAAATTTTAAGTCTTATAGTTTTTGAGTAACCGTCCTTCCAACATCCCACACACACACACACACACACACACATCCACACACACACACACACACACACACACACACACACACACACACACACACACACAGACATCATCGTAAAAATGTTAAAATCGGATTGTAGGGACCTTAAAACGTGCTTATTCAATAAAATCTGGATATGCGATTTTTAGCATGAATGCAATACCTCTCTTAGCGAGAGGTAAAAATCAGTCACTTTAATATGTTAAAAAGCGAGCAATTGTTGTATGATGTACGGATAGTAAAAATGTTGTTGAAATAGTGAGTGTTTATTGTTGTTGTTGTTATTATTATTGTTTTCGGGTTAGTGCTCACCCACTAAGTCGGACATGCGCGTATGTATGTATGTTATGTATATGTATACAGTGTGTTAATTAAAAACCTGGCCATAGGCGTTTAACATGGGAAATCAGTTTTTCCTTGCGCAAAAGTTTCCAAATTATTTAAGATAAAAATACTTCAAATAAATGTAGTAGAGAATTAAATTCTGCACCCGAATTAGTAATTTATTTTTGACATTTAATAACCGAGAATATCAATTTTAAAGTTTTTTGAAGATTGCTAATTTATAGCGATAGCCATGGAACTCAAACAAAATTTGTCCAGAGTAACACCATTTTATAATCTGAAGCTTTTATTCATGAGAAAACTGTTATATTTTCAAAGAAATATGTTATTGAACGAAAATCGCAAAACACAAACTTTTTTTGCCAATTAAGATGGCATACAAGTTTTGAATATAATTCTCTACAACCTTTATTTAACGTATTTTTGTTAAAAATAATTTTGAAATGGTGAAAGTAAAACTATGATAATTTGTTATCATTGTGAAGCAAATTTTATGTACATTCTGAAAAAAAATATAAAAATACCGATTCCCTATGCTAGTTTTAAAGTTGTACCCATTTCCGCTAAAACCGGAAGTGATACAAAATTTCTGCTATGATCATCTTATGAACCCCTTTGTCTAGTTTAACTTTGCTTATTAACATTTTTTTTATCTCTCAAAATAAACGAAATATTCCGGACTTACGCCAAACACCCTGTATATGCATTATTAATTAAAAGCAACAATAACGTTATAATTCGTAATTAGTAAAACATTTAACACTAGTCACCATTTTATTTACGGGGTCGCATGACCGTGTGCTTGAGAGTCTGGTCGCGAATCGAGGGACCCGGGTTCAATCCCGACCGACGCCAAAAATTACTTCGAATTTTAATGGCACAAAATTGACCCCTGTGGTGCACTCTCCACGCCAACAATGAGTGCCCGTAAAATGACGTCTGATAAGCGTCTGCACGGTACGTACAAATATTTTATCATTTACCGATATCTGTGTACAAAACAGATTGGCACACGCAGCAATCGGTAAAATGCACGTGATGATATATTTATTTATTTATTTTAGTTTATGTTCCGTATTTTTGTTTAATACCCAACGATTCGGCAACATAGATTGCTGCCTTGTTCAGGGAAAAATACATAAATAATAATTTTAATTGAGTTCTGAAAGATTTTTTACTAATCACTAACGTAAAAATTTCATCATTAAGTATGTTTTATAAACCTATTCTTAAATTTGAATGAATGTTGAATGAATGTTATATTATTATCTATATATACATCTAATTTAATCTTAAGGAAATTTATTTAATTAAATTTCCTGAAAAAGAAAACCTAAACTGTAACGATGTTACGATTACAAAATTCCTGCCTGAATCAGCATTATGGTAATAGTGGGTTAAAAATGTGCTGATAATACATTTCTCATTTCTCATGTCGGCTTTCTGGATTCCCCTATTGCACGGTATTATAGTAAAATGTATTTATTTAAATTGGGAATTGTGCAAAATTTTGTTAGTTTTCATTTCGTAAACTCTGTAACGCTTTGTTCGGTATATACATGGTCTTGTTTAAACATTTTGCATAATCAGTACATATTTTTGGGTTAACAGTAACTGCTAAAGTCGTGTATACATTATAAGGCTATGATTTACGATGTATTTGATATTGTCTGACGACATATGTATTTTGTTTGTTTTATGCAATTTCAATACTTCTATCAGTGTTGTGATATTGGTTGTACGGGTGCAAAATATTGAAATATTTTATACCATAAGAACGAATATGTGTATATATTGAATGAAGAGTAGTGGCAGTATATGGACTACATGACGAAAATGCATTTTCCGTATTGTCAAATATAATAAATTTGCATATGATTTGGATCTTGCATAATACACATATGTCTACACAATTTTAGTAACAGCATACTAATATAAATGCACTATCCCTGTTTTAATACGAATTCAGTCTACATCTTCCTTCTCTTATATATGAATAATATAATTAACAATCTAATGAAAATTCTGAAAAATAGTGACATCAATTTCTTTGCTAGTAACTACATTTAAACTTAGTTGAAATAATTTCTAATTATTATCTTTTCTCGATGAGACAATCTGTTAATAAGACAGAATAACTAATATTAATAAGGTGTAGAACAATTATAAAATAAAATGAGATAAATGTTGGACCAACCTCGCCTACTGCCAGTCCAATTTGGCCAACAGAGGCATCGCAGATCCCAGCATCTCAGGAAATCAGCTACCACTGCTACTAAGATTATTTCCTGGATCAAAATTTCAGTTATTTTACTATTCAGCTCACTGAAAACCATTACACATTAAAAATTCGTATCACGAAAGTTACTTTGACACTAAAAGAAACAAATATACTCTATTTCAACTCCACCAACAAAAGTTTTACACGAGAATTGCACTTACTTCGGGTCGAACACATTTTCATTTGCAGATTACAAATACACTGACAAAAGACAGCAATAATAAACAACAAATACCTGTCTTAATATTAGCTAGAACTTGTCTGTTAGTCGATCTGTAGTTTCACTGGACGAAACGAAATTTAAATAAAAATAATAATGAATTATTTCGCTACTGTAGGGACAAGCCGATTTTTCAATTATTGCGTTTGGATTATATTTGGATTCCCAACGTACATTTGTTTGTCTGAGAACTCGGCTCTGTCCTATTCTTATAAAGTTCCCTCATAAAAAACTATATTTTGCAACATGCATAATACAATTCTGTTACAATTTTTTTTTTTCAAGTATGTAGATATATTAAGATAGACCTATAGTCCAAAATGTAAGATTGGAAATATTAGAAAGGGAAAATATGAAAACTGAAATTCCCAGTAAAATACGCCATATGGTTAGTAAAATGAAATATATAAGATATATAAAATATAATTCTAATAATTCTGCATTTGCCGATCATATAAATATTTCTGGACACAAATTCGACGTTAAAACTGATGTTAAAATATTACACTTAAAAGACAACAGCAGAGCTCTCGATTTCTTGGAAAATTTAGAAACTAAAAAGTCGCTCATTGACAATGAAGCCCTGTGTTTAAATGATAAAACTAATTTAAATAATAGCGCGAATATAAATATTCTATTAAACCTCGACCCTATCACGTGATAAATATCCGTTCCCTTCTGCATTATCCTGTTGACTCCTTTATTCTTTCATTACTAGTTGTACGTATCTGACGATTTACTTTTGTTCAATCCTGCTATTGAAACTTGTTGTTTCTTACTTGGGTACGGAACTTGAAACCTTCTGTTTTATCCACTCAACTTATTCCTAGGGCAACGGGTGGGTGAAAGTAATAAGCGAAAGTGAACTTTCGCCCACTTACCTGTCATTACCGAAAATAGGAATAAACTACAATAGAATTCATAACATTTATTTATTTACATGAAAATTACCTGCACAGTTATTGAAAACAACACATTTATTAAAACTAAACATGCGAGCAATTGACATTTTATCTATTTCAGTGTCTTCTATTACCTCTACCTACGCGAATTTTCTTACTGGTATTGGCGTCCGCTTCACGGTTTAACTATTTTTCTTACAATTTCTATCTTATTGATCGTCGGCATTTTTCTTTATCTTCCATATTTTCAAATTTTTTATACAGGGTGTTTGGCGTAAGTCCGGCACCACGAATATTTCGTTTATTTTGAGAGATACAAAAAAATGTTAATAAGCAAAGTTAAACTAGACAAAGAGACTCATAAGATGATCATAGCAGAAATTTTGTATTGCTTCCGGTTTTAGCGGGAATGGGTACAACTTTAAAATTAGCATAGGAAATCGGTATTTTTATATATTTTTTCAGAATGTACATAAAATTTGCTTCACAATGATACCAAATTATCATAGTTCACCATTTCAAAATAGCAACCATCTATTCTCAAAATATGTATTAATGAAATTCCATACAAAATAAAACATAGCCAGCTATGAAAACAATTTTATTATCTTGTTAGGCGTGAGGTATAATTTTTTTATTTTTTAGCATGTTCACAAAGATACTAAAACAGAAACAGTAAATGTGAAAAACTACAAATGCTCAATATGGCCGCCGTTATTTTCTATACATTTTATTATACGTAATAATACCTCTTTCATTACATTTTCTAGGATATTCTCATTAATTTCTCTAACAGTCGCTCTAACTTTTATTTCTAAATTTTCCAAAGTAGTTGGAGGTGTTCGGTATACTTTATCTTTCAAATAACCTCAAAGAAAGTAGTCCAGTGGCGTAAGGTCAGGAGATCGTGCCGGCCAAGGATTTGGAGAATTTGTTCCAATCCAATTATCTTCATATTTTTGTGAGGATACCTCTCTCCATAAAGTTGAAGTGCTCTAACAGAACTTCTTTGACATTTTCCGAATATTAAAATCATATCAACCATTTCTTCATTTGTGTAATTCACTTGAGCCATAATTATTTAATTATTACAAGAAATTGTCACTATCACAAATGTAGGTAAATTCATAGCTTGCTATGTTTTATTTTGTATGGAATTTTATTAATACATATTTTAAGAATAAATGGTCGCCATTTTGAAATGGTTAAAGTAAAACTATGATAATTTGGTATCATTGTGAAGCAAATTTTATGTATATTCTGAAAATATATATATAAAAATACCGATTCCCTATGCTAGATTTAAAATTGTACCTATTTCCGCTAAAACCGGAAGCGATACAAAATTTCTGCTATGATCATCTTATAAGCCCCTTTGTCTAGTTTAACTTTACTTATTAACATTTTTTTGTATCTCTCAAAATAAACGAAATATTCGTGGTGCCGGACTTACGCCAAACACCCTGTATAAGATTTACAGAATGTGACAGCCAAAAAATAATTTTGTTGACAATTGCAAATGTTTATAAACACAAACAATAGCAACGTACCTCGTCGCCTATGTTAATTTACACACCATGTATAAATTTATTAGTACAAATTTTAATATTATTTCTAATATTTCAATAGCAGGATTGAACAAAACGCTATAAAATACTCGGGAAGAAACGGATTCGCTCACTTATATGCCATTGACCACTCGGCTAGCGCCTCGTGTTCAAAACTGGCACACGCGTGAGCGAAATTCTTAGTTTCTTCACTCGTATTGTAATATATTATTTCATATTTTTCCAAAATATGCAATTACCTTTTTACGTAGTAATTTTTCTGTAGTTTGTAATGTGTAAGTATTTATTTTAATTTTTTTTATATTATTGTATTAATTTTTGCCTTGTGCATTGTATCTTATTTGTATATTTTTTTATTTTGTAGTCTGTACCGGACAAATACCTATTTTTTACACTTGGGTGTCATCAGTTTTGTAATAAAACAGTTCCGATTATTTAAAATGTCATAAGAAACATGATAAATTTAGTGAGAATATATCTGGATCGCGTAAAAAAAGTTGCGTACGTTGAATTTTGGGTTAGAAAATAAGCTCCCTCTTGTTCGTATACCGTCATTTAAACTCTTTTTTATTCGTATTTTATCTCAGATAATGAACTTAAAGGCTCAAAACTTTAAATGAATCATTAATATTAATTATAAATATTTGGAATAATAATGTGAAAGGTAAAAATTGTGGAATTATGAATGCGTAAGCAGTTGTAACTAAGAAGCAGTAGTGTAGTTGATATAATGCAAAGTGAGAAGACATGAACACGGTCCAGAGTACTGGCGGCGGCCACGGCAGTTTGAAAAAGAGTTCCCACGACGAGGTAAGCATCCGTTTCCAAATAATTATACACGTATGTATATGATATTTAAGTAGAGTTGGAAAATTCCGAGTCAATTATATTTTTGTTAAAACTGCTGCAAAACAAAATTGATTGAAGGCAGGACGCCTTATTAGAGAATATTGAAATTCATGTACCATGACTAACATCAAGACAAAAATTATATTTTCATGTCGTAGAGCAAGAACAAATACACAAACCAGATCTGCGATTTATATTATGTGCAATAACATTAAAAATTGTTACGGCCGAATTCATCATTAATCCGTTGATTAATAATCAGCTGACGTATGTTCTAATTCACCAAGTTGATTTCTGAATCAAGGAATAACGATCAACAGATTAACAGGTTTGTTTTGGTTTTTGACAGTTAATCAGGCCTATTCTATAACTCATTGGTTAATTTTGTACAACTGGTTAAAATTTTATCCAATAGATTTTAATTTGACAACTAAAAAGCCAATTTTGTGTTATACATCAACATATTTGATTGGTTGAATTTTTTATCCAGTTGCTAAAAATTAACCACTGAGTTATAAAATAGGGGGGAAGTTAAGTGTATTTTTTATTTTTTTTATTTTATTAAGAATGTCTTCAAAAGTGATATTCTATATTGTGCTTCACTCAAAGATGCCTAGATTTCTCAAAAAATGTTTTTTTTTTTTAAATAATGACGTCACAGAAGTTCACGGAGAACATATAGTTTACCTTAAGCAGGTATGCGCTGGGTTCACATGGCAACAGGGAGTTTTAAAAATGGCATCTACATGTTTTGACGTTTATAAGCAATGACAGTTCTGTGTTGTGATTATTATAGTTTTGTTGTTCTTCTTGTGCAAACGACTGGTTCTACTTATTTCATTCAGTGTATTATTGTATTCAATATTAAAAATTAAGTATCGTATAATAGTTTTAAAAACAAATACAATTCCAATTCGAACTAAAAACTCATTATCTCACTCCGCCAAAACGTAAACAAACCCATGTGAACTAGCCAGCAGTGTGTAGTGTAATGCCTCAACATACGTTCAAAAAGTCAGGTCTCACCATCCTTTCTAGGCATGCGCATAAGTTACTTGTGACCTCACAAAAGTTCGATGATAAATAATTAATTATAAATAAATGGGCACATAATTTTAACTTTCAATTACATTTTAAGTTATAATTATTCATATATTTACGATTAAAAAATATTTCACATGAAATTTCAATCACGCTAAACTTCCCCATTTATTCGTGGTAATTGTACTTTCCGCTTCGTGTTCCAATCCTACGAACAAAATAAAATCACTTTTAACACGAATATCATAAATAGCTATTATAAATAAATTAAAAAATTACATATTAGTATTAGTACTATGTTTCTGGGAAGTATCACGAGAATGTTTTTTTGGCATACTTGAGAAGTCTAATTATGGAAGTCGTCCACACTGTGGTCACATTACTCCGTGGCCAAAACAATGGTAAACGTAAAAAATAATAAAGATATAAATAAATATTTTAAGCTTATATCATTTCTGAAAAGAAAGGGAGAAGGATTTCTTCAAAAAAAAATAGGAAATTTTGACACAAGATCAAATACCTCTTGCTCAAGGTTGCCACAATTATAGGTGTATTTGCAGCCTGCCGTCGGGAAGAATTATACTAAGATGACTGTAGATAATATTGAAGATTTGGAAACTCAGCTTACAGTGACTATTCCAAATACAAAAACAAACGTACCACGAATTTTCAGTATTGTTGGTAAAAGTTATGTTAATATTTATAGAAAATATAAAGCTCTCCGTCCAACTGACATTAATCATCAACGATTTTTTTATTATATATAAACAATAAATGTACCAAGAATCCAGTAGGAATCAATATGTTTGGGAGGAGGGCTACTGATCATTTTTAACCTCAAAAAATCTGTTTACAAAAACCACATGGTTTCAAAAGAAAATTTTTTTTCATATACAATAACTTTTTATTAACTTTCTTGTTTTCTTAAAACTTAATTATACATTTAACTAATATTTATATCCATATTGTAACATACCAAATTTTAGCTCTCAATCCGAGGATGGCCATCCATAGCCGAAATCGATAATTGGAAAGAATTTATAAATAAAAACTTTATAAACCACAGTGTGCTTTTACATATATTTTTCAACCTTTCAAATATGAGGGCTACTGATATTGCAGAATTCTAAAATTTGTCAGATTCTCGATTATATAGTGGATATTGTTTTCGTTCCAAATATAAAAAAACAAGTAGTTAATACAACCGATAAATTCAGATTAGATGAAAATATAATGAATCAGATTAGCTGCATTACAACATATGAATATTGGAGAATGTTTCATTATGTCGGTACGCGCTAGCGGTACAAGGAACGATTTGCAGTGCCTTGATGCTAGTCTGGGAACGTGGAATAATACCCTGGATAGATGGAAAGGTGCATATGTCTTGTTGCTGACCAAGTTCTTGGAATTTAGCAGCGGTCCATTCTCACAACAAGGGATGTCATGGAATGTCGCTGAAGTAACGATTCCTGCTATATACCTCTTCCTGGATACACCTTGTCGATTTTAAATGAGAGGAATTTTAGAAATCTACGATGAATTTAATCCAATATCTGTAACTGATAAGCATGTCAAGGATACCATATCAAACATGCATATTCCAGTTTACTCGAGACATATGCACTGAATAAAGATTTCAAAACCGTAATATCAGTAAAATATTTCGAAATTTTCATTATAAAACCTAACCTAGTGTCTTGCTGAATACTCTAAAACAATCTTTTTACGAGTGTAAGGAACAGTGCACCATTTGTTTACATTTAAGATTAATTTATTTTCAGTACATCAGTAAAACATAAAGTCAATATCTGATTGTAGTCGAAGAGTATCATTACGAGTATTTATAGAAGAGAAGAGTTTTAAATCGTCGTCATAAGCTAAGACATACTAGTTAAGGGATGTAAGATAGTCATTTATGAAAAAGTTAAATAAAAGTGGTCCAAGGTTCGACCTATTATACGACACCCAACAGACTCTATTGTCGTCAATTCGGCCGTTAGTGATATAAAATATATTCTCTATATCACCATATTCTATTATTTTCTTATTTGGATACAATTTAGACATTTATTATGTACTTATGCTATATTTCTTTTTATGTCTTTATATATATTTATATTCCTTTTAAAATATTTAGATGCATGTAACTGTACTTTGTCCTTTTTATGGTGTACACTGTTGGGCAAATAAATTATTTTTATTATTGCAAATTTCATAATTGTCCAAATCCATATGATTTATTTCTCTCAACTAGTAAATTCAACACTCCTGGTGACATATTAACCACTTGAACTTAGAAAATCTTGAAATTTTGAATGAAAAATTATGACATTTGACATCTATATACATGATTACTAGCTAACATTTTGACACGGGCCCCCATGTCTGGTTGTCAAGGTCAATCGTCACATATATGTTTAGTGTTATAATTTATTGGATATATGGAATATTTTCCAAGGAACTTTCGGTATGGAATTTGTAGAAAATAGTAATGTTCGTATTACAATTTTACTGGATATATAGAATCTTTTTAAAGGAATTTTCGGTATAGGCGATCTGCACATTTTGAGCGTCAGCGTCGCTATGTTTTATTTTCTTCATCCACTCATTTCTGTTTTGCGTGTCGTCCTAATTTAATACCTTTTCTTTCAAGTCTTCCGTAATACAGTCCTTCCATCTTCCTCGGTTTCGTCTATCTTCTATTACTAAGCTATTCATTCTTCCAATATATTCTTCATCTCTCCTCATGACATGTTCAAACCAATGTAATCGTCTCTCTAGTATCTTTCTAGATATTTCTATCACTCGACCCATTTCCTTTATTCTTTCATTCCTTATATATCTTTCCGTGTCTTCTGCAACATCTATCTCAACACCCTCATCTCTGCTATATGCATTTTTTTTTCATTAACACTGACATCTGTCAGAATTTTCGTAATATAGTAGCTGTTTCCATAGTTATGGCATAGCTGGCTAATTTATAAAATTTAATTTCTTTGTAATTCTTTAACTCTATATATCCATTGAATATGAAATATAAAATGCAATCAATTCGTATAGATAAGAATATTCTTTAATATTTAAAATAACATTAAATGCCAAAAAATAATATTTAACAGCGTTTTTCCAAGAAAAATGTTAAAATTTTCAAATGAGGGTACTTCCGGTTGACCAATTATAACCAAAATCTAATCATGTTTGCATATGGATGTAAGGAAGAGGAATACGTAAAAATTGTAATTTTTGTAATTCTAGTATTGGAGATATCGTGGCCGAAATTATAGTCACACACACACACACATACAGACATCATCGTAAAAATAGTAAAATCATATTGTAGGGACCCTAAAACGTGCTTATTCATTGAAAACTCACCACCGAATTTTTTGACCAAAGACAATACCTTCCTTACCTAGAGGTGACCGAAGGTAAAAACATTTTTTGTACAATTCATTATTTCAATCATATGACCATTGTTTGACAGTATCTTTTACAATGAGAAAATATGTAAACCTAAATGAATTTTTCATGTTAGTATAGAATATATCTCTTGAAAAGTTATTTTCATAAGCATCTATTTCTCATATAATGTTCTAGGAAATTTGTAAAATTTGATACTTCAATCGGTGATTTTGTAAGAATTATTAAGTCCCCTCTGCATCACATATAAAACATAACCTTGTTACGTTACCAAAACGGCCCAAAACTTTCATTTTTGTCCGGTGTCGGCGCTGACTACTTTTGTGCAAACCGCCTATAGGATGTGTACAAAATACATAGAATTGACGGAAGGTATTGTGCTAGCCACATCAGATTTCTGAAAAATGAAAATAAAATAGGCCCTTTCTTTTTGTTGTAATCAAAGCTAGCATGGAGGTTTTCATTATTGCAATCAATATTTTAGTGTGGGTAGTTGTGAACGTTCGTTGATTAAATTGTTGAGGGTTGTAATAATGTGGGGGATGTTGTAAGAAGAAGAACATCGTAAGCGCATGTAGGTCGTGTTGTCCTCGTGTGAGTGGGGTTTCTATCGGCTTTCATGGGCGCCGCCTGTGCCGTGTGCCTGTGCCTCGTCGAGACGCCGTCGCCGTGTTCAGTTGGTCCGTCCGATGCGCGCCCGGCGCCCGCAGCTTGCGGCCTCGACGCTGCACCTGGCAAACAAAGCCGAACGTCCTCTCTCATTCTACTATCCCTTGTGTATCATTCAATGTCAATGTGTGCTTCTTCATTGTGATTCCAAATTATAAGTCTGTGTTTTATATATCGTATACATAGCATAGCTAAGCTGACTATATTTTTATAATGTTTTAAATGGTGTTTGTAGTACGTATAAATAAATGTTCGCTTGTTGTGCTCAATTCATAATACGGTGTATAGTATAAATGTTACTTAGACGACAATAACTTTTATCATGTCAGTGGAAGATAATAATAAAGCTACACAGCAAACCAAACAGCCTGAAGCTAACGATATTAAATCGCCTAAAAATAAGAAACTTGCCCGTGTCACAATATCTGCGCCCTATAATACCGAGGTAAAGATTATCCTTTCAATCTTATGCAATATTAATAGTTAGTTATGCCACAAAATACACATATACCTACATATAACTATTGTTCCATGTTTGTACTACTAACATTTACATGGTTTCCTAATCCATCCTTATATTAAATAAATATAAAGCCATACTGGAACAGTGCCGGATTCAGGGCAGCGTGTTTTGATTTTTCCGGTGGGTGCATAATAAAAAAAAAATCTTGTGGCCAGCACAATACCTCTCGCCATTTCCATTGTAGGTTATATATTATATTTAACATTTCTTGTACATACTAAAAATTCTTATTAAATCTTTAGATATTTTTTATAATTTTAAATTCATTCTATGAGTAAATTTTCTCCTACCATTCTAAATGTTCGAGATTCTACCAATTCATTGACGGGATTGGCGGTATTACTGAAGGGTATATATACCTATAATTTTAAATATTTAATTAATAAAACAATAAGAAATATTACATGACCTTTCCAGAAAATGCATTCCGTATTGTATTTCGATTTGTGACATTGACATTTATCTGTCGTTTAAAACAATATAACTTTACAACAATTCATAAGGAACAAAAACAATTTCAATTATAATTACCATTTAGATGGAAATATAATTAATAAAGTTTACAGCATTAAAGATTTAGGTATTCTAATCGATAGTAAATTCATGTTCGACGAACATATAGATAACATTGTTAAAAAAGCTTTCAAGATGCTTGGCTTTCTAATAAGAGCAAGTTCAAATTTCAGACATCCATCATCCATCCACACTGTTATTCTTATATTATAGTCTAGTTAGAAGTTATTTAATTATGAATACGTGTTATTTTTTTACCTCTCGCTAAGAGAGGTATTGGGTTCATGCTAAAAATCGCATATCCAGATTTTACTGAATAAGCACGATTTAAGGTCCATAGAATCCGATTTTAACATTTTTACAATGATGTCTGTGTGTGTGTGTGTGGATGTGTGTGTGTGTGTGTGAGGTTGTTGGAGACACGATTTCTCCAATTCTATAATACTAAAGACCTTTTTGACTACGGATTCCTTAATCTAACATTAATGGAAAGAGTTGAATAGGTTTTGGTACCAATTGGAAAACCGGAAGTAGTAGTATCTTAAAAAAAAAATTCTAAATATTATTTTTTTGAATTTTTTTATTATTAGTATTAAAGAACATAAAATTCTCTATTCGATACATTTTAAAATTTTATTATATCTCCTATAGGTTTGGAGATATAGTATATAATAATATAAAATAATTTGTAATAAATGTCAGAGCCTAAACAACTCTATAGTAACCATCAGATGTTTGTAAATGATAGGAAAATGTCATTGCCAAAAATCAACAGTAGTTCATAAACCTGTTTGGGCGATATTGGCAGCTCAATTCTAAAATTTGACCTTAAGTCTATTTTAAACTAAACACATGACAGTGGATAAGAACCGATTCGGAATTTGCCATAGTACGAATATGGTTTTATATACATTTTAGCTGAAAATAAATCTTAGATATTATTTTTTGGCATCATAGTAGTAAAACGTCAAAATATTCTTTTACGTCGAATGAAGAAGTTTAACTGACATTATTGAAGAATTTTTCAGAGATATTGGTAAGTTTACTATTTTCTTGTTGTATAACAATAATAACAATTAAATATTTAAAATTATAACAATATACATATACCCATCTGAAATCCAGTCAAGAAATTGGAAGAAATTCGAACATTTAGAAGTATAGGAGAAAACTTCCTCAAAAAATAAATTTAAAATTATAAAAATAATCCAAACATAAAGAAAAGACATGAGAAATTTATAGGGCGCGAGCAGTCATGTGACTTTGTTGGACTTGACAAGCAAATATGGGGGCCCGAGTTAGAATGACAGCTAGTAATTATGTACATATATGTCAAATGTCAATTTTCCATCCAAAATTTCGTGATATTCCAATTCCATGTGGTTTATCTTCCTCGACAAGTAAATTCCACATTTCTGGTGACAAATTAACCACGTGAAAAATTACGACATTTGCCATTTATGTAAATAATTACTAACTGTCATTTTGACAAGGGCCTCCATATCTGCTTGTCTAGGTCAAGTATGACAAACTAACTACGTGAATTTAGAAAATCTTGGAATTTTTGATGAAAAATTCTGACATTTGACATCTATATACAAAATTACTAATTGTCATTTTGACAGAACCCCCATATCTGCTTGCCAAGGCCAACAATGTCACATGAATGCTCGCGTCCTATACTTATGTAACCAAAAACGGAAGTGGCGAGAGGTATTGTGCTGGCCACAATAGATTTTTTACATAGAATTAGAGTGTTCTGACAATTGATTATAAATGTCAATGCAATCAAAATTACGTATCATGGCATACTAATTCTATGTAAAAATAATTAATACATTCATTTTTTCCATTCATGGCACTCTTATTGTAGCCATATTTTAATAAAATAAATATAAAACTTTACCTGTATTTTCTCAAAAAAATCATCATGTAAAGGGTATAAAAATAATATATCACTGAATTCAGAATTAAATTCTCTAACGAATAAGCAAATAAAAAATATATGTTCTAATTTAAAATAAAATAGTTTGGTTCCGTATTTTGAGAACCACTGGTCGCAAAAATAAATTTTCTTTTCATTAAATTTATCTTGTGAAATAGAAATTATTTGCTCATTTAACCCCTTGTAGTTCTCGAGATATATGTTCTCATTTAAAATAAAAAAAGTTAGTTCCCGTATTTTGAGAATCATAGTGGAAATAGTTATTAAACTGTAATATTCATAATTGTGTTTAATATTCATGACCGTCTGATTCTTGACGAAATTGTAACATTTTGTATCTGAAATTTTTTAGTTCCCCGCTCAAATAGTAGACTTCATGATTAAATGTACCAACCCTAAACACGAGTGAAAATTTTGATATTTTCAATTGTTTGTTGAAAGACTTGTATCGTACAATTGAAAATAGAAATAGAAAATGTTAGTTCTTAACATTTTTACTGTTTTTTAATGTTTCCTTTTTTTTTGTATACATATATTTTCATTTAGCTTTATAATAGGATCATTGTACATTTTTACCTACCGTTACCTTTAGGTAAGGAAGGTATTGTCTTTGGTCAAAAAATTCGATAGTGAGAATACGAATTTACTATTTTTACAATGATGTTTGTATGTATGTATGTGCGTCTGTGTGCATGTGTGTGTGTTTGTGTGTGTATGTATGTGTGTGTGCCTGTGTGTGTGTAAGTGTGTAAGTGACGATCGTTTCAGATCACGTAACTCCAATACCACGATTTCAAAAATTATAATTTTTTCGTATTCCTTGAGTTTAGATGCATGTGCAGACGTGATCGGATTTTGATTATAATTGGTCCACTGAAAGTACCCTCATTTGCAACAGTTAACAGTTTTTCTTGAAAAATAGCAGTTAAATATCATTTATTGACATTTAATGTTATTATAAATTTTAAAGAATATGTTATTCTCTATACGATGTGATTACATTTTATACTTCATATTTAATAGATATAGAGTTAAAGAATTATACAGATATTAAATTTCATAAATCAGCCAGTTATGCTAACCATGGAAACTACTAATATATATTTAGATAATTCAAATTGGCAGATGTTAATATCAATAAAAAGTAAATGAATGTGGCAGAGATGAGGAAATTGAGATAGATGTTGGGGAAGACACGGAAAGATAGGATAAGGAATGAAAGAATAAGGGAAATGGCTCGAGTAATAGAAGTGTTTAGAAAGATACAAGAGAGACGATTACATTGGTTTGAACATGTCATAAGGAGAGAAAAAATATATTGAAAGAAGAATGAATAGCTTAGTAGTAGCAGGTAGAAGAAACAGAGGAAGACCAAAGATAAGATGGAAGGACTGTATTGCGGAAGACTTGAGAGAAAAGGAACTGAATGAGGACGACACATAAAACAGAAATGAGTGTAAGAAGAAATTAAAAAATAGCGACCCCTAATGAATGGGAAAAGCTAAAGAAGAAAAAGAAGATGTCAGTGTCAAGTGCAATTTGCATAATTTGTTTATGAAATAATTTTACTGGAAATATAGTATTTTTTGCAAGAAAAATTATGTATGGAATTTGTACATAATACACAGGATTGACGGAAGGTAATGTGCTGTCCACATCAGATTTTTTTATTATTATTTTATATGAAAGATTATACAAATTAATTCATAACAAACTGAAAAAAATCATATATTTTATATATTGATAAAAAAAAATCGTGCTAAAAACTCTAGACAAAAACTACCCCCACTCTTATGACGCAATAAGGCACTTACTCCTATTGGCTGCCTGAACACAAGCAACCTTTCTTGTTCATCGCATACAATTGCGTGTATCTCTATCTCCGCCGCTTGTAAACAAAACTTGACATGTGCTTTTGTGTTTGATATTTGAGGCTGTTTACTTGGATGCGTTGTTGCGAGTCGCGAGTGCTTTTTGACACGACACTTTGTTTTTAATTACGTGATATATTTGAAAATATATACATTTTTTAACAATTCATTATTTATAGGAATTATTATATATTTTCCTATTAAATAATGTTGAAATAAGCAAAATTACGTGGATATAATATTATTTTATAAATATAAAAGTCTTGCAACCACCCTATTTGGATGTATCCTGTTAAATAAATAAAGGATTAGTATTATTATTTATTTATTTTCCAGTTTTGAAGGCACTCATACCATTCCTAGAAAACAAAAAGCGACATGTTTTCAGTGCATTTATAGATTCATAAGAACACCGAAATAGAAAAAAAATATTTAATAGTACATTAAAACACAAGTATCATAAGGCAATCTGTTAACGTACGAGTCCAAGTTTGGAAAACGAGCCGCTAGGCGAGTTTTACAAAGGACGAGTGCGTCAACAGGCCTTATGATACGTGTTTTTTATACTATTTTTTCTATTGAGGTAATTTTACGATTAAATTTATTTAAATTGCGACGTCAAATTATGACTAGGTATTTTTTTGTTAGTTATGTTTATGTTGGTAACGCTTCTCGCTAACAATTGAAATTTCATATTTTGTCAACTATTGATTAATTAGTGTATTGCAAGGTGTATTGTATTTATGATTCAAGGTCTGATTCTGGTTGTGAAATTAATATTATATTTTTTTCTAGTCCTATCACCTAAAGAAAGTATAAAAATCCACAATTAAAAGTAATATGTTGAAATATTATCAACAACTTACCATTTTGAGGTTACCTGTCATCTGTCAGTTATGAAAGCATGACTACCAACTCGAGAACATGAAAGGCGCCAAAAATAGTACGCTTATAGATCTTCTAAACGTCGTGTTTGCAGTACAAAACAGTGCGTTTATAGAAACATAAGAACACCAAAATAGAAAAAACATATATAAATATTTCAATAATTTATCTGGTAGAAAGAATTTGTATTATTATTTAATTAATAATAATAATAATAATAATAATAATAATAAATGTTTATTGACATAAAGTTAAGTACAACTTATTCAATATGGTTGTGTAACGGTAATTACAAATTATAAATCATACTGGTTTAGGGAGATTACATAATACATATTCAATATAACAGAAAATGATACCTTGAACAAATTTAACGCTATACAATCAAAAAGATTAAATAGAACTTTTACTATATTATTATTATTTAATTAATGACTTTTTACTAATACTAATGGGATTGTCACAAATTTCAGAGGCAACTACCTTAAAACTAAAAAATCTGATGTGACCAACACAATACCCCCCAGCCATTTAATTTTTATTAATTTAAATACATATACCTATGGAGTCTCGTGGCCGTATGCCTGAGTGTCTGGTCGTAATTCTGGGGAACCCGGTTCGATCCCTACCAACACCAAATATTTCGAATTTTAAATGGCACAAAATTGACCCCTGTGATGCTCTCTCCACGCCAGAAATGAGTATCCGTGAGGCGACACTTGGTAAACGCCCGCACGATACAAATATGTATTCATCATTACCGAAATCTGTGTACAAAGCAGATTAGCACACCCAGCAATAGGTAATATGCCGTGCAGGCATATTTATCATAATTTTTATTTAAATATATATCTGTATATTTACTAATGCTGGAAACTATGTATATTAAGTTCCTTTCCATATCACTATTGTTCTTTATACAATTTTCTTTGTTAAAATGTTACTATTATTAATTTGAAATGATTATTTTTTTGACAGTGACATTTATCTGTCAGTTACATACATTTGAAATATGAACTGTGAACTAAGAAATTGTGTTTATCTTTAAAACATAGACTCCGGGATTTATAAAATTGATTATTTTATTAATTTATCTATAAAATATATAGAGAATTTATTAATGCATGCCTGTAGAAAATTCAATATTCTTTAATTTTAATAATAACATAATAATAAAATGACATTTATAGGTATTTTTGGAAGAGAAACTATTTTGAGCTTCTAGTAAAGTACGATTTCCAGTTATTAAAATCTAATGTCTTCTTTCCATATTAGAGTAAGGTCGAAATACAAGGTTTCAAAATTCTGCGGTTGATAGTATTTGAGCTAGAGTGACCAGAAGATCCACACTCACACACAGACACACACACATACACACCCACATACATCATTGTGAAAATGTTAAAATCGAATTCTATGGACCTTGAAACGTGGTCATTTATCAAAATGTCGATATGCGATTTTTAGCATGATTCCTATACCTCCCTTAGGGAGGCGGGTAGCGGGAGATAAAAACATAAAAACCAATTTGATAGCACTGTTTCGGCTTTAACACGTACACTGCGAATGGTAATTTATGGTAATTCACTCCCGTGCTGAAGTTGGTATTTTTGAAACCAGTGAGTAAATATTTTTAAAGTATGGTTAAATTAGTTTTATAAATGGTTCAAAATACATACATATAAGGGCTCGGTAGGATATGACGTGTATACACGTCAAACGCATGAGAATATATTTTTTAGCTCTGGGTTGATGGCGTTTACACACGTCATGAAAAATTTGCGTATTTGGTCCTGTCTGCATTTTAATACCCGAAATATCTTCATCTCCTTCTCCACTACTTTCTTGGGCATCACGTGGCACAACTTCGTCAACATCAGAATCCTCTCCCTCAGAATAATTATTATCATCCTCAACATCATCGTTTGGATCATATAATAACTTTTCGAACTCTTTATCCGTTAAAGGAGCTCTATAGGTGGAGGGGCTTGCCTCATTATCACTCATGATTAAGTCGAACGGGAATTATTTTTTACGAAACTATATATTTCTACAAATTCTCATAACAGCTTGATGTGTCCACACGTCCCCCGCCTCAGACAGTCAAGGCACATGACGTGTTAACACGTGTTACGGATTAAATGTAAAAACTGGTTGAAATCGATTTTATAAAATCTGTTTGAAGTTGTCTAACCTTTTTGATATTACATGTCCAGGAATTGGTGGTTTCGACGCCGAGCCAGCGCAACTGGCGCGGTATCCTCATCGCACTGCTGGTGATCGTAGCGGTGCTCGGTCTCATTGTGTTTAGCATCGTGCTGGTATCGCCCCCTGAGGAAGGCCCCCGAGTCAAAGGCAGACGTCCCGATCTAGCTGAAGTACTAGGTCCCGAATTTCAATACAAGCCTTTCAATGGCACTTGGATATCAGGTATGAAGCATGAAGCATTTATTATATTGGGTGGCGCGCTTAAAACATTTTACTAATATTTTTTTTTAATTCACTCATTTCACCTCCACCACTCTCATTTTTAAATCTTAAATGGCAGTGCACCCTTTGTGGCATATCAAATAAAATATCTTGAAAAATGCTATATAGTCATGTCAATAAATTGATATTTGAACGAATCGTTTTAAAGTTAGAAACAATAGTTTATAATATTTTAATGATCTGTGGCAAAGAGAAAAAGACAACGCTATTATGATATATTTATTTATTTTAAATTAAAACGGATGAGCCAACTAATGTGGGACGAGGCTGAGGTTTTTATATGCAGGGTGTTAAAAAAGGGTAAAAAATGTTGATGGGCTGATTCTTAGTCAAAAAGAATTTTTCCAAAATTTGGAAGATTATTTCCTGTTTTTCATTTAATTCTTTTTTAGTGCGCCACCGCCGATATGATATTTTAAAAAATAATGAATTATCTAATCATGTAACAGACAATGAGTAAGAAATAAATTAATTATTATAAAAATCTATGACAATTTGTATACTCGTAATGACAGGAAGTAATGGGTTGAAATCAGGGATGGAAAACCTAACGTAACGATACCCGATAAAGTTATAATAACGTTTCATTTATTATTTTTTTTTTAATAACGTTGTACTTACAAAATAACGCCGCTTGTAAGTATAATTTCCTGATGACATATTTCGTGTTTTATAATGAATTTCTAGTGTGTAAGTTTTTTTTTAATACATTGTTTTTAATGAATTTTTATTATAAACTTGAAAAAAATACGGTTATTATAATAAATAAATATATCATCACGACATATTACCCATTGCTGGGTATACCAATCTGCTTTTGTACGCAGATAACGGTAATGATGAAATATTTGTATACTGCGTCACCTCACGGGCACTCATTGCTGGCGTGGAGAATGCGCCACAGGGGTCAATTTTGTGCCATTAATATTCGAAGTAATTTTTGACGTCGGTCGGGATCGAACCCGAGTCCCCAGATTCGCGACCAGACACTCAGGCACACGGCCACGAGACCCCATTGTAACTTTATAATAACGAAACCAAAATAACGTTATTATAACGTTACATAACGTTATTTTGTTTTTTATTAAGTTATTTACAACGTTATGTAACGAATTATTTTTCTATAAAGTTATGAAATAACGTAATAATTCGTTAACGTTATCCCATCCCTGGTTGATATCTCGCATTCAATAACAACTATTAATTACAAATTTTTGAAAAATCCTAGTGGTTGGGGTTGATAGTAAATTTTGGGCTGTAGGACAGATCTCTTCTAAGTAAAAATTGTTCTGAAATTGGCGAAGTTCGTGCTCCATTCTCTGCAAAAAGTTAGGGAAACTTATACAATATATTACATTGGTGGTGAAACTTTGAAAGTTAGTTTGCGAAACCTTCTACAAAAAATTAATCTGATGACCCCTGTATTTTCAACAGTAGTAATTGATCTAATTTCTAACTCCTGATGATTAATTTATGACAGTTTCCGGTTTTATTAAGGTCATGGAGGCAAATAACTTCCACCTTAATTAAAAATATGGATTTAGAAAATCCGGTAACCGATATTTTGAAGGAAAAATCGCTTAAAATAACGATAATCTTTAACCCCAAAAAAAAAAATTAATCCGGTTTTAATGTAGAACAACCCTTATTTTTACAAAATTTAGTTTAGCAAAAAAAAAATGAAATACATTAAGGTGTTAACAATTACTCGAAAGTTCAGTGATATAGTATTTATTTTTACTCTATCGACGTTTGAGGAACCATTGCACCTTCTTTAGGGTCTACAACAATTATACATACAAAATAGCATGAACATTATCACACTTACAGTAAGATCTTACTGATTGTTACAATTCATGTACACAAAATACATGAATATAACAATCTGTAAGATCTGACTGTAAGTGTGATAATGTCCATGTTATTGTGTATGTATTACATTTTTATTGTATAATTGTTGTAGACCCTGAAGAAGGTGCAAGGGTGCACCGAAACGTCGGTAGAGTAAGAATAAATGCTATTTGACTGAGCTTTCGAGTAATTGTTAACACCTTATCCACATCACAGTCGAGAAATTACCCATAATTTAAATATATTCCATATTCCTTTCGTTCTTTACTAGAAAAAGATGTGCTCGAAATAATAATAATCAGAGGAAATCCTTAATAAGAAGAAGCTAAATATTTTTTTGTATTTATAAAAAAAACTGTTTTGGATAATGTGATATTTTTATCTTATGGGGTTTCGTGGCCGCGTGCTTGAATGTCTGGTCGCGAATCTGGGGAATCAAATATTTCGAATTTTAAATGGCACAAAATTGACCCCTGTGGTGCACTCTCCGCGCCAGTAATGAGTGCCCGTAAAGTGACGCCTGGTAAACGACCGCACGGTACAAATATATCATCATTATCGAAATCTGTGTAAAACGCAGATTGGCACTCCCAGCAATGGGTAATTAATATGCCGTGATGATATATTTATTTATTTTTTCTTCTATAGGTATATAAGAATGACAGAATAATATTTGTTTTTGAAAATAAATGATAATGAAAATAAATTCCATATTTATAGATAAATAATGAAAATGAATAAATTGAATTGAATTCTTTTATTTGTTATATTTTTGTAGTTTTTAAAAATAATTTGAATCGAATTTTTTTAACCGGAAATAACTTGGAAATAAAAGATTGGGTCCAACGTTTGTTTTTTTTTTTTTTTTTAATCCCTATCCTTACATGCATATAAATATTAGTGATTTATAAATACTTTTTTAGGGAATGAGCCAGTTATAATTTTTTTTTTTTATTTCAGATACTGAATTTGTATACCGGGATATTGATGGTGGGATATCTGTCTACAATGCAGAGAATCAAACTTCTAGAATACTCATGACAAATACAACATTTGTAAGTAAATTATTCACTTATATTCTAAACTAAAATGCATTAAACTCTTTTTTTTGTAAAACTTTTTTTCATTACAAAAATACATATTTCGCAAAAAAAGTAATCGCAAAGTCGATTTTAGGTAAACGAGCGAACAAAATAATTATAAAGATTTGCATAAGAAATGTATGCGGTATGCAGATTATTCGTTATTTTTAACTATTTCAAATGATCAATAAATTCGTTATGTACATAAAAACACACTGCTAAAGTACCTATATAATTGAATAGACTACTGGTACATTTATATGACAACTACTAAAAATTTGATAACTGACAAATGTCAACTACTAATGCATTTCATTTTCTCATTTTGCCTTAATTTGGTATCCTTTTTATGAAAATCAAATCGCATGCATTGAAGGTATCCAGAAAAGGTTTCTTAAGTATTTATATTACAAAACAATGAATTATTACCCATATATTTAATTTTGAATCACTGCGAGTTCGTAGACACAAAATAGCTTTAATTCATTTGTATAAGTTAATAAATGGGCTAATTAACGATTGTCAGTCTCTTTTTCAACAATACTTCAAAGTACCATCTTTTACAACCAGAAACCTTACTCCTTTCTATCTTCCTACTCCACATATTAATATATTTTACAAATCCCCTATTTACATTGTGTTCATTGTATAACAATATTAGTCCCGCAGTAGACATTTTTCATAATAAATTTATTTTCGAACTTAATTTAATATGATTACTTTACTCGCACTTTCATATTCTCTATTTTCTATTTATACATACTTATACTATTTAATTATTTGTTCTGTTATTGTAATATTTTTGTATTTCCTTGTTCTATAATTGGGTGTCAGCCTGTTGAACAGTGTATATTAATAAATAAATAAATTTTGATTCACAGCAATAAAAGGCTTTAGCGCTCACTGTAACGATTGATAATGTCTGGCATTTGTAACGGTATTAAATTTGAATTTATTCTGATTTTATGTATTAATTCTTGTTTTAATAATGAACGGTTAAATATACTCATAATTAGACAATAGCTTTTAATAAGTAATATTTTTAAATGCCGATAGTTAAGCATTTAATAAACGGAGATGCGCGTGTAGCTAAACGTCTCTATAGGCAATTATTTCCCAATTGAAGGCAACCAGACAGAAAAATGTTTGCGTCTATAGACATGGTACATTATGATTTTTTTTCTTGTCTTGGTACGACTGATACATTCCCTAAATATTACACCATGTTTTTCGAAAAGTAAATAAGATGTGAGATATTTTCGAAATTAGCTAAAAACGAGTTTTTGCCTGTAGCTCAAAAACAAAGGAAGATCGAAAATTCCTGTGACGACTATTAAACTTTTCTCAAAAATTGGTGGCCAGCACAATACCTCTCGCCGCTTCCGTTTTTGGTTACATAAATATTGTATTTAACATTTCTTGTATACCTACACTCTATATCAAAAATTCTACTTATACCTGTTCTTTATATTTAGATTTTTTTATTTTAAATTCATTCTATGAAGAAATTTTGTCCTACTCTTCTAATTTCTCGAGATGTTTCCAATTCATTGTCGGGAGTGACAGTAATTTTGAAAGGTATATATTTATAATATACCTATAATTTTAAATATTTAACTATTAATACAATAAGAAACAACATATGTATGTACTTCCCAGAAAAATATATTCAATAATATCTTCGGATTTCTGACACTGACATTTATCAGTTACAAACATTTTAATTTTTAAGTTGGTTTCCATGACATTATTTGGGCTGTGAGATTTATTGCAACAGACCAACAGATTATTTTATATATTATATTTTTTTATTTAAAAAAAAATGCGGTTGTCCAATTGCTACCAAAACCTTTTCAACTCTTCCCATAAATGTACGATTGAGAAATACGAAGTTAAACAGCTATTAAGTCTTATAGTTTTTGAGAAATCGGCCTTCCAACATCCAGACACACACGCAGACATCATCGTAAACATGTTAGAATCGATTTTTAGGGACCTTAAAACGTGCTTATTCATTAAAATCAGAATATGCGATTTTTAGCATGAATTCAATATTTCTCTTAGCGAGAGATAAAAACATCAAAAATGAGACACCTGTATTCATGTTGTACACTTAATAATAAAATAGCATTTATAACATATTCTTCCTTGTTTCAGAGACAGTTGAACGCTGTCGACTTCAAAGTATCAAGTGATCTACGGTTTGTACTTCTTATCTCAGATGTAGTCCGTGTTTATACACATACTACACTTGCAAAATACCATGTGGTTGATGTTGCTTCCAGACAAAAGTTTACTCTATCTTACAAGGAAGATGACACGACTGCTCCATATCTTCAATACGCAACTTGGTCTCCAGATGGCATTGCCATTACTTTCGTTCACAACAATGATGTCTACTATAAACCCAGAGTCAATGGTTCATTAATTTGTCGAATTACAACTTCTGGTATACCGGGAGTAATATTTAATGGTATTCCTGATTGGCTATACGAACATGAAATATTAAAAACTGATCATTCTTTATGGTTTTCGAATGATGGGAAGTATTTGATGTTTTTAACTTATAATAATTCAGCAGTTGGTGAATATAAATATCCTTGGTATGATAGTACCAATCCAGCTGCTAAATATCCACAGATTCGTATGGTACGTTACCCAAAAGTTAACACAGCAAATCCGGAAGTAACTGTTAATGTTGTTAATCTGAAAAGACCTAAGTATTTATTCCCAACTGCTGTTAAACCTACAAATAGCGTAGAAGCTGATAGTTATATAACACATGTAGCTTGGTATTCCAACCATCAAGTAGCTGTAGTATGGCTCAATAGAAAACAAAACATGTCGGTCATAGCCACCTGCAAATCACCTAATTTCACCTGTACTAACTTGCATATAGAAAAAGCTGAATGTGGTTGGACAGAGCCAATTTTACACCCAGTTTTTTCTCGCCATGGAGGCCAAGGATTAGCACGACTTCCAGTTAAAGATGGCGATAAAGGAAATTACATGCATGCTTGCCTAATACAATCAGGAACTGTAATACCAATCACTCATGGTCCTTTCGAATTAACTCGTATTTTAGCATGGGATGAAGACAACCATGTTATCTATGTTCTTGCGACTGGAGAATCGGATCCTGCCCAAAGACATCTTTACAAAATCGGAGACACCAACTCCAGCCAACCGTGGACTTGTATGACTTGTGCCACAGAAGAGTACAATGACACAAATCCTATGGTTCTGATTAAACCGAGCAATATAACTACAACAATACAACGAAGATGTAATTATAATCGCATAACGTTTAGTCATTCTTACCGCTTTTTTGTACAAGAATGTTTGGGACCAGATATACCGAATATTTATTTAGTGGAGACAGCGACGAATTACCGTATTACGGAACTAGACACGTCCATGAATTTAAGGAGACGAATAGCTGGGATTGCAATTCCTCAGATTAAACGTATTGGGGTAAGATGGATAGTTTGCGATTATAAAGATCTATGATACGAAACTAACAGCATGAAAAGGAATTCTAGGCCCGCGATTATTATTATTTTTCATCACAGATTTTTTTCTTTTGCTTATAACAATTCAACGAGCAAAAATTACTTCAAATAGTAATCATATTTATAATCTTTATTAATTTGGAACAATTGTAATTTTTTTTTGCTCGTAACTTTTAATCGGTAATTTTTTTAATACAAATAGTTATCTTTTTTGGAAAGTACGACCCCAAATCTATATGAAATTTCAACCATTCTAATTAAAAAAAATGTCATCTGTTGTCATATTTTGAAATATATATTGTATCTGCAGACGAGAGTTCTTTTGCTTATAACAATTCAACGAGCAAAAAATTACTTCAAATAGTAATCATATTTATAATCTAGGATGTCGAATTAACAATTTACATTAATTTTCAACAATCATAATCTTTCTATTTACGAATTACAGAATATTTTAGTTAAATTATATGCACTTATTCGAATTTTTTTGCTCGTAGTTTTTAAATGGTAAATTTTTAAATACAAATAGTTATCATTTTTGGAATGTACGTCTCGAAAACTATACGAAATGATATACACTGACCGGCACGAAAAACGGGCCATTTTTTTTTTTTAATTATATCCCTCCTTTAGTTTGTATAATTATGTATTATTTTTAATTAGAGTATGGAAAAGTATAATTCGCATTATTAAAAGATAGTTTTAGGTATCTAAACGTTGTTTATTATCAAAAAACACAAATTTAGGCCAAATTTACAATTTTAATTCTTTAAATAATGTGTTGAATAATAATGAATAAAGACATAATAAATGTTAAAATTACAAACTAATAACGCGTATTGCCCCCACGAACCTGTATAACCTCAGTTATTTGTCGAGGCATACTACAGATGAGCTGCCTAATGTCCTCTTGAGGAATATCATTCCACTCTTGTAAAAGTGCTTTCTGAAGTTGTTACAAGATGCTGGGAGCAGGCACACGATTCCGATTTTTTCTGCCGAGTATATCCCACAAATGTTCAGTTGGATTCAGATCCGGACTCCGCGCTGGCCATACCTTACGATGGATGTTAACGTCATTTAAGTAGTCGTTCACGATTGCAGTGGCATGTGGACGCGCATTATCATGCAATAGTATGAAATTATCACCTATAAAAGGAGCATATGGGACTACATATTCGTCTAGAATTTCTCTAATGTACCTATCGGCGGTCAGTGATCCCCTAGGTACAATGTATAAATCCGTTCAGGACTCAATAGATATCCCAGCCCACACCATAACTGATCCTCCTTGGAAACTAACCGTGTTGCTGAAAGTACACGGTGCGTAACGTTCTCCACTTCGTCGCCACACTCTTTTACGTCCATCTGAAGACCTCAAGCAAAATCTTGACCCGTCCGTAAATAATAATCGACTCCAATCGCCTTCATACCAATTTATGTGATCTCTAGCAAATTGCAATTGAGCTACTCGGTGTTGTCGGAGGACTTCTGGTCCCTTAGCGGGCCGCCTTGCTCGAAGTCCTGCTTCTTCCAATCTTCTTCGAATAGTACGTTCACTTACATTTACATTTCGTACTTCTTGTAGTGTGTTTCGGGTCTCCGCAGCAGTTGCATGGCGATTTCGGAGTGTTGTCGAAACAATAAAACGGTCGTCTCGATTAGTGGTGCGTCTTCGAGGACCTTATCCAGGTCTTCTACAGTACAATCCAGTTTCCAAAAAACGCGAGTAAACGCGCTGAACAGTACTTCGTGCTACGTTGTATGTGTTAGCAACGTAATGTTGATTTCTTCCATCTTCAAGTAATGCGACAATAGAAGCTACAGTTTCTGCGCTTAATGACATTTCGAACGCATTAAAATGACAAACAAGTAATAAAACAAATGATTGAAGCAAATAAAACCAGTATAAGCGCCAATTACGCATTTTATGAATTTCATTATTTCGTTGTGATACGTAAATAATAGGAATATTTGAGTAAATTACTAATGTTTGTAATAGTTTGTAATGGATGTGACTTCAAGGAAGCCTAATAAACATATAGCAATGGTAACATTTTGTAATACGTACTCAAATAAAAAGAAATTAGCATTTATTTCTTAAAAAAAAAATGGCCCGTTTTCCGTGCCGGTCAGTGTATTTTAACCATTCTAATTAAAAAAAATTGTCACATTTTCAAATATATTGTATCTGCAGATGAGAGTTCTTTTGCTTATAACAATTCAACGAGCACAAATTACTGCAAATAGTAATCATATTTATAATCTAGGATGTCGAATTAACAATTTATATTAATTTGCAACGATTGTAATCTTTCTATTTAGGAATAACAGAATATTGTAGCTAAATTCTATTCACTTATTCGAAGTTTTTTACTCGTAGTTTTTAAACGGTAATTTTTTTAATACCATTTACGTCTCAAAAACTATATGAAATGATATATTTCAACCATTCTAATTTAAAAAAAAATGTCTTCATCAGTTGTCACGTTTTGAAATATATTGCGTCTGCAGATGAGAGTTCTTTTGCTTATTACAATCCAACGAGCAAAAATTGACATTAACAATTGAAGTTTTTTGCTCGTAGTTCTTAAACGGTAAAAAATTTAATTCAAATAGTTATCATTTTTGTAAATACAGACATCATCGTACGCATAGTAAAATCGTAATCTAGGGACCCTAAAACATGCTTATTAATTAAAAACTCACCATCGAATTTTTGACCAAACACAATACCTTCCTTACCTAAAGGTGTCGGAAGGTATACAATAGACATTTGGCAGTTTAATCCTATTTGTAATAATATTTTTTGTGTTTAGATTGAAATAGAAGGGAAATACCGAGCACAAGTGAGGCTACTTTATCCGCCTGGACTTCGAGAATACGAAGAAGTCACATTTCCTCTCATACTTCTTGTGTAAGTATATTATGTATAACCTATATTGCATAAATGGTTTGAGACAAAAAAAGAAATGTTATGGTTTAAATTTATTTTATTTATTCATTCTTATATTAGTTATCTAAAGATGGTCTAGCACAATGGTCCCCAAACTTTTTTGATTGGTTACCCCTTATGTATGTAATTATTATTTTTTAAATGTCCAACGAGAATCGATCATAGAACCATGTAATATTTATCTTATTATTATATTTATATTGCAGTGATGCAAAACCAGGATCTCAATCTGTGACAGCAAAATGGGAAACTGGTTGGCCGTGGTACTTGGCAAGCAATCGGAACTTCATTGTCGCACACATTGATGGCGGTGGCTCCGGATATCAGGGAGAAAAAATGCGGAGGACAATACAAAATAAGTAAGTAGAGTCCGGACAAATGTGAGGGGCTGTTGTACAGAAAAAAAAAACTTCCGAAAAAATGACCGAAGTTCAATTACAGAACTGTAATGGCAGCACGCACTTTAGAATTCTATCTTAGAAAACAGGCGAAAGCGATTTTACTTTTACGAATCTGGGTACATGCACTTTTGAATTCTATATTAGCTTTTCGTTTCGGGAATTTTTGGGTTTTATACTAGAAAATATTATTACAATTATATGTATATAATAAATATGTAAATTATGTATAAATTGTCTTTGAATTGAATTGGGTTGTTAGTTTAATATTTTCGCCTCGAGTCGTACGCTTGCAGGCGAATATTTTGAGACACGCATTACGCATGCTAGAGTCCTACGCGGGTATACTTTTTCAGACCCGCACCCCACCCATATCCGCAACATTAAGACCCGCATCCGACCCTTACCCAACTCAGTTAATTTTAAATTGACCGCAACCCGACCCGTACCCGCTAATGTTATACCCGAACCCGCTACCCGTTAAATAATTATTACCATCAATCTGAAATGAAGATGGAAAATTAAAAAAAAAAAATCAGAAAGATGTATGTAAAACATTTTATTCCTTATTAATACAATGTACATGAAACAAAATATTTATTCTTTAGATATATAGGTAACAAATTTTTAAATACAAAAAAATATAGTCATATTATTTACAAGTTACTATGTAAAAATAATATATCGTCCACAGTTTCTGGATTAAATTTTGTTCTTCTTTCTTGAACAACGAAACCAGCAGTAGAAAAGTCTCTTTCACTAGGTGCACTAGTGGCTGGAATGCATAAAACTTAACGTGCTATTTCTGCTAAATGTGGTAAAAGGGCTTCATTTATTTTCCACCAATTTAATAAATCAAAATTCTCTTATTTTCATTTTGCAGTAAATATCGAACTCGTCAGTCTGTAATTCAACATTTTCGTCACTAGAATCTTCAAATATGCCAACAGAAAATATGAACAATGATTATAATAAAAAGGAAATAAAAAGTAAACACGTGACCCGACCCGATATCCGCATGAGTCTTACCCTCGCCCGACCCGCAACCCGCAAAGGAGATCATGGAACCGCCCCGCAAACCGACACGCACAGCGAGTAACCCGCGGGTTTCCGCGGGTACCCGACCCGATGCAAGTCTCTAACGCATGCTACCAAATTTTCGCTTCGTGGCGAAAAGCGAAAACAAATGCATCATAGAATTCTAAACTGTGTGCTGTCACTGCAGGGCACTCACTGCTTATAGTGGGTTCCGAACACTCGGACACAGTGGTTATTTTTGGTTGTAGGTTTGTCGACACTGGTATTTGAACCCCATATCTCACATTCCACTCTATGAGTTGGAGGGCGCTAACAAGTAATAAATTAATTCGCGAGTATAGAAATTAGGAAATGAAATTTGAATAGCGATACATTTTTCCTGTTGTTTTTTAGATGTAAAGTTTGAACCATTTAATAAAAGTTATAAAAATGTTTAGCATTTCTTAGTATACCAATCTTATTTTATAATATATCTACCAAATAGAGGTTTAATAAGGGCGGCAATATTTGTTAGTCTGCGTTAGGCGGAAAAACTCTAAATTCGCCACTGCTTATTTGTACAAATTTATAGGCCTTTAGATTTTATGTAAAATAAATTCTTACCTTAATTTCCTTTAGAAAAGTGAGGAGGCAATAAAAGTAATTAAAAGGGCTGAAGCAGCTAGATATATGTGGCTGTGTAACAGCTACAACGGCTGAAGTGAGTGTAGTAGGAGTGGGGGAAGCGCTCGGGCGATTCAGTGACCATGTCATCTCTTCTATACGATATTAGTATAGTATAGTGTTTGGCACTATTTCTACCTAATACTGTAACAATAATTTATAAATAGATTGTGCTTAATATTTTAAAAATGCAATGTTAATATTTATTTCAGATTGGGATCAGAAGAAGTAACAGATCAACTGACTGTTTTAAAATACCTCATCAAGACGTTTAAATTCATCGACCAGTCAAAAGTATGCGCAGTTGGAACAGGATATGGGGGATATGTATCAGCGATGATGCTAGCGCAAGATGAAGAAAATATTGTCAATTGTTCTGTCAGTATCGCCCCTATTACAAATTGGCAATTTTACAGTGAGTATGAAACATAACAGGATGTTTTCTTACATCTTTTTCTTGTTTAAAACAATTGTTTTCATTGTTTTTTTATTAACATTATAATATGCCTGAGTGGGTCGCAAATCTGGGTAACCTGGTTCGATCCCTACCGACGGCAAATATTTCGAATTTTAAATGGCACAAAATTGACTTCTGGGGTGCACACTACACGCCAGCAATGAGCGCCCGTGAGGTGACGCCTGGTAACCGGCCTCACGGTTCAAATATGTCATCATCATTACCGAATCTGTGTACAAAGCAGATTGGCACACCCAGCAATGGGTAATATGACGTGATGACATATTTATTTATTTACTTTATTTGAGCGAAGTAAGTATAATAGTAAGAAGTTATGAAGATATTTTAAATTTAGCGATTATATCCCCTGAAACATTTAAAAATCTGCTAATTAATCATCTATTGTGGCTTTCCAAATTTTTCAAACGAAGTTTGTTTTATGTCTATAAATCAGCAGTAGGTATTGGTTTTTCTACAGATATTCCATATTTACGCAATGATATGCAACTTTTTATTTTCAAATGAAACATCCTAGGTATATATTTATTCAAATTTGAAAAGTATAGAAATTTACTATCCAATAGTATAAAAGCAATTGTATGTTAAATTATTAAAAAATACTATAGCGAATGATTAAAATATTACATTTTTATTAATTACAGAAGACTTTGCAAACTATTTTTTGAATTATACATCTGATAATTTTAAATAACAGATGTAATAATGAAATATCGGATTAAAATAGATGACATATTAAATTAATTTTCTTTCAATTCTGTATTCAATAAAATTGTAATATTCAAATCATTCGCCATTGTATTTTTTAAATAATATAACATATGATTGTTTTTATACTATTGGATAGCAAATTTCATGTACTTTTCAAATTTGAATAAATATATGGGGTGTTCTATTTGAAAATATAAAGTTACATACCATTGCGTAAAAGTGGAACATTCTGTAAAACAACCTAGATGGCAGATTTATAGATATTTTAATATAAAACAAACTTCGTTTGAATTTTTTTCCATAATTAAAATAATCGAGTTAATAAAAAAGAACAAACCGATGCATCACCTGTATAATTCCAGTACCCTTCCTTTGTTTTTGAGAGTTATTAGTACCTCTGGCATGGTTGATATGTTGAGTAATCGTAGCTACTCTGTTTAACTTTTCCTAATTTTATACTACTGATGATGAGAACTTAGTTCTAGAAATGCGTATTTAGTTCTTAATATATTTTTAAAGTTCAGGGGTAATTTTATTAGTTTTCATTATGTATCAATACTAGCAAGGGAATTTTATTGGATTATCTAATAAATTTTAATTTTATTTTACTTTTTTTCTAATATAATAATAATTTTGTTAATTTGCAGATTCCTACTTTACTGAAAGATATATGGAAGATGCTACGGCTTATGAAAAGTCCGACTTAGGTAAAAGAGCAGGCGATTTAAATGGAAAACATTTCTTACTCGTCCATGGAACTGCTGATACTGTTGTGAAACCCCAGCATGCTATGATCCTTGCTAAGGCTCTAGTCGACAAAGGCGTTCTATTTAAACAACTAGTAAGTAAAAGAAACTGAAATTCTAGGGACTTCAAAACATGTTTATTCACTAAAATCTGGATATGCAATTTTTAGCATGAATCCAATACCTCTCTCAAAATATATATTTTTAAATGGAACCATATATTTTTTATTCTTTTCTTGGAATAGTATATTAAAGAACGAATGTCATAATTGTCATTTTATTTTGTGAGAAGGAAGTTTGGGTAACGACGCGTAGCGGAGTTGCCCAAACCTTCGAACAAAATAATCGACAATTATGACATGAGTTCTTTATACTATTTTTTCTATTTTGCGCTTTTTATGATCTTTTTAAATAAAAAATCGTAAATTCAAAATTTAGGGAATTTTGTGTTAGTTGGTAATAATGTGACATTTGAAAATTCAATTGTTTGAATTTAAAATTGTCTCTTGTTGTGTACAATCAAATTCATATCAAATTAAAAATGAATACTGACGATTTTTGTGTACTCCACCTGAAATACGTGAAATTACGGAAAATACATTTTATAATTTCAAAAACAAACAATGAAAAAAGTCAGGTTATAACCAAATGTAAATTTTTTACAAGTTACTTACATTTTATTGTATAAAATTAACTGAAAAGGATGTGAAAAGTGTAAAACTATATAATTATACACATCTTATATTTAAAACACTATTTTCTTATAAATAAACACTTAATTCTTGTTGACATTTCTCCTCCGCCGCCATTTTGCTTTTGCTTACACAACCTCTCGAACTAATTTACCGACAGAGTTCATAAATAAATAAAAATAAATTACATATTTTAAATATCAACAATTAATAGTGTTTTGAACTATTTATGCCCTAAATATATATAAATAAAAATAAAAACCTTAATGAGTACCGTTTATTCAGTAAGGTTTGACATTTGATATTTTTTGACATAACGTTTCAGCTATGCTACCAACTTTATAAAAATAAATTGTACTAGGCTGTTACAACACTCAAACGAGCTATTAACGAACTCCTTTGGGTGCTGTTATAGCTTTGTTACAGATGCAAAATAGAAAAAGTGTATTTTTTTTGCTCTTTTCAATAAGGTGATATTGTTTATGTATAATTTCTTCAAAATATTACGCGAGTATTCTACTGGTTATACGAAACATTATAAAAGCAAAAATAGAAGCAGATGAGACTATTCTTAAAATTGAGAATGAATTAAAAAAAAGATAATACGTGGGTTATTTCATAAATAATGCACAGTTTGCCAACACTGCGAATTGTACTCGTATGATGCAACAACAGTGACAATTACGTCAGTTGTAGTAGAAGGCTTAGGAAAACAGCGTGTGTTTTGTTTTCAACTATAGCGTAATCGGTTTTTCACAGACGTCAGCTAGATATGAAGCCAGCACGTGTCCTGATACCTGTCATAGTTCTAATGTTCTTCTTCCTGTAAGCTAATAGCTCTTTGGAGTTTGTCAACGAAGGTAAAATTAATTTTTTCTTCACATATTTTCTAATGTTTATAAAATTTTGAAGTCCCTAGTGGATAATCCGGCCCTCACCATCCCTATATCCTATCCATCCTGTTAGGAGACCACTGATTTAATCAATAAAAATCATGTTTTGTTCCAGATTTACCCAGATGAAAGTCACGCTTTTGATATGTCACAGATACATTTGTACAGAGAAATTGATCAATTTTTCGACGATTCATTCGGTCCTGTGAACTTTGAGGACTGGGACACTGATGACGGATTTTTCATACAATAAAACGTTAACATGTTATCGTTTGTAAATTTTATAAAATGATAAATGAATGATTATTTTTTTAATAATTTTTGTTAATGGGTGTCCACAATATCAACGATTTTTACTTCCACAAATTATAGAGCTTTATATCTGAGTTTAGTAGTTTCGTTTTAAATTTTCAACATCTACAGCATTGTGATAAAGGTGAATTCATTGAAATTTGATTTTTCAACAGAATTTAAGCACAGCTTATAAGTGACGTTTCAACATTATTTTAATACTGTCTATACTGGTTACAAAATAAGTGTATTTTATCAAAGTACATGTACTTAGTAAAGACAAAAATATTACTACATAAAGACCTATTTAAATGAATTTACCTTCTTACAATACATCTAGACATTGAGCATTAATTTACTGCGTGCAATATTTTTTCTTGAATAAATAGACATAAACTAATATAAGGAAGTTATAATGTTTCAGTAATTTGTAAAGCAAAACATTATAACATCTCATTTTAAATAGAGTCTTGATTATCTGATTAACATATGAAGATCATAAATCTAATTAAACCTAACCGCTATAACTGATAAACTGTTAGCTTTAACTACATATAGCGCTGGTAGCGTTAGAGTATTTTCAATGTTGTTTTGGTTACAATCTCTGGAGGATGGTTAGATGATTTGTTAAATTAGTTTTTGATGTTATATCTTATTTTGTTGCAAAACCACAAACCGGTGAGTCTGGGAAGACATCCGCTCTCTTTTATTATAAGTAATAGAAAACATGATTCATTTAAATTTTTTATTATTTTAAATATACTATTTGATGGCAGATGTAGTCAGGTTTACAAGATACAACTATCAACTTTTATTTTTTAAATAGCAACCTATAATTATTTTACTAAAATATAAACCGCCACTTTTTGTCTTTTCAACTATGTATTAGTTTTTATTAATGCAATGGAAATAATTCGAGAAAAATAAGATAATTGAGATATATGAGAAATAACTCTATTCAAATATTCTAGATGGCTATGTGAAAATAAATAACAAAGTTAGTTTTTATTCTTTTTACTGAATATAATATTGTTGGAAATAATCAGTAGTACCAACGTATGGCATGTAAATCAACTACAAGTATTTCATATAATTTTATATTCCATATAAGGAATAAGGATTGACTTGGAAATAATTGTAAATTTTTATTAATATTGTAACGTTTATTTATTTGGGTGGTGTAAAAATCAGAGAAATATTATTAATTAAAAATAGAAGTTTATTAAACGATAAATAATTAAAATAAAGATAATCAAAATTATTAACACTATGATTAAATAATTGTAACACTAATTTAAGGCTAAGAATATTATTAAATACTTAAACACTAAGATTATTTATTTAAACAATATTTATTTCACTATATTTATTTATATAACTGTATTTATTTATGTTCACCACTCGTATACTATTTATTTATATCACCAACTGATCACTGCCTATTGAGAACTGACATGTCCGATGGCGGCAGCACCATCGGGCCGATCAGCTGCTTCTGAATTGGTACTCGCAGTGTTGTGACATATGAAAACAAACAACAAAAGCAATTTTTTTCACTTAAAATGGGGTTTGGTACCACAGAACATTTTAGATTTCTGGAAGCAACAGCTACTTCTAAATGTATTATAGAAGATATGTTAAAATGTATTTATAATTTTATATGTATTTAATCAATCGAAATTGATGATCGATCGCAGGTGAGCGAATTATAAACGCTAATCACATAATATTATGTGGAGTATTAAAAAATGACGGTATAATGTGGGTAATATTTGCACTTTGTCTGCGAACCAGTGCAATTTCTGCAAAACCACATGAAATAAAAATACATTTAGAGAAAATTTAAAAATTATTAGTGCAGAATGCACGTGTAAAGCTAGATAAAGACCACGAAATATGTAATTATCCGATTTAAAATGACGAGAACAAACTTTCATATGTTTTGTTATTTGTTTTGCACTACGAATTGTATATTCCCATGCTTTTCGTCGATCCATATCCATTTCAACACTTGCTCTTGTCGTAATTTTAACTTTATTTTGGCCATGTTTCGGAAAGTTGTAAAACCCAATGCCTGTGTCTCGACCAGATCTTGAGAGTGACGTCAGAATATACAACAATTTGTACGACTTTTTCCCATTTTTATTCACATCAAATGATCAAACCACATGTAACTCAAACATACAGTCACAATATAGTACCAAATCGGAAAGTGCATATTTTTCCCACCAGATGTCATGTCGCAGCTTATCAGTTGTCAATAACAGAATGTCTGTCGGCTGTCCTCCCTGACGGTATTTATATAGTCTAGCGTCCCTCTGGAACATTCTACGCGAGAATAACACCGAATACAAAGGATCAAATCACCAGAAGTAATTTACCAGGTCTAGACGAGTTTACTACGCCGATCATTGCGAAGATAGCGTCATCGCCCAGCGAAATACATATTCTACCAGTGCCGGCAGTTACGTACTCTTAGAGTCAGTGGCGCACGTTACAATATATACGTTTTTTAATACTAATATTTTCATTTATTTTTTTAAAAATAAATAACAACTAATAATTTCTACAAGTTGTATTTCATTTTATAAGTTTTTTTTTTCAGATTGATGACGTGCTTCTTCCTCTTTCTGCGTATTCATTTTCAGTATTATTAAACTGTTTAAGATTGTTATATTTTGATTAGTTTCACATAGCCACCCATAATAATTTTATTTTTCACATTTTTTTACAATTACTTTAATAAAAACTAATACATCGTTGAAAAGAAGAAAAAATGGCGGTTTATATTTTAGTAAAATAATTATAGATCGCTATTTTAAAAATAAAAGTTGATAGTTGCATCTTGTAAACCAGACTTTATAAAAAAATATATACTACTTGCATCAAATAGTATATTTATAATAATATGACCAAGTTGCATGAAATATTGCCAACTTTAATCACGTTAACTTTGACAAGGTTTATTTTTCAATGTATTTTTGATACGTATCCATTGTTACAATGTGTAGGTAAACACATGATTAGCTAACAACTTTTTATGCAACTGACTCTTAAACTTTTATATGAGCCATTTTTTTGTATTAGTTATATAAAAAAAACTCACCCTGTATGTCTTCGAGTCTAATTGCACCAGGACGAAACATTGTTGGAAATGATAACAAAATAAGCTATTGTTGTCGACTTTTGGAAAATCAAGACTCTTGTATTGTTTGCTGGCCAGATTTATAGACCTAATCATTGTATGACGTCTGTTTTGTTGATACTTAATATTTCGACCGTTGCATTCCCGTCATTCTACCTCATCACCATCATTGCTTCTTCTCCAATACCTACTAGTAGGTATATTAGTGGAAACCTAAGTCAAGAAACAAAGCTTGACTGTCGACACGTATGAATGTGCCTGATCATGTCAAAAGCTTGAGAACTGTTGTTGTAGCGATATATGTTTATTATTAATATAAGATCAGTGTTGATTTATTGACGATACAATATATCAATATTACAACTGTTAAAAATCATGTTATCTTTGTATATTATGTACTGATATTTAAATGTGACACCAATGCCAAATTTATGTTCATTATATTTAATAAATAAATATAGAACAGTTTATGTGTTTAATATTTCTCGCATCCCAGAACTGTTAAATAAATTAGATGTCCTTTGCCTATTTGCTATCTCAAAATACAGCAAGCGATAGGATATACAGGTGACACTGAAATACGGGCCACTCAAAATAACTTTTTTATTTATAATTATATTTTAATTCTCTTTACAACTTAACTGATAAGGACTAATTTTGTTTATTTTTGTTTAATTAAGGGCTGATGTATGATTGGATGCAGCAATCCTGTCGTGAGATGATGAACCCCTGGAATGTTGATGTCTTGTTGTGAGCACAACAAGACATCAGTTAAATTTAGCAAATGTGTTACAGTTACATTGTTCAAAATTTTTTTTTTCTTTGTTACATCCATATAATGCATACACATCCATCAATTGTTATTATATTTTGACGAATTTCACTCTGTGATCTACAGTTTTAACTATTTATTTATTATTTTAAATGTCCGCCTGTTAATGTATGTTTTGTATCCACATGTGTAAATGTTTTTTTAAACCGACAATTCTGTAAGTACATATTTTATTCCTGTAGTTAGTTTAGTTAATTATTCTGTTTTTGTGTTCACATGTATTATATTTCACTCTCGTGTTGTATTGTAGCGCCCTGAAGAAGACTGTAGTAATAGTCGAAACGTAGACCTGAATAAATTTCATCATTGACTGCCAAATACAGTCGATTATCGTTTTTGGATTCTCAAAATATGGAATCTTACAAAAATAACTTACAATTTAAACAATTAACTTAAATATTACTTAATATTATTTCAACTATTTTCAGAGCTTGCCTGATATCATGGCTAAGCAGGTTAGTTAGGCATCTTTCTTACGTTTTTATATTTTATTTATTCAATAAAAATGCACCTCAAGCATATCGTTGAACTCGTAATTTGTAGATTTCAAATATATAAAAATATATAAGGTGTCCCATTTGAAATATGAAAGTTAATGGCACTTCCGGTCAAATCGGAACGCTACCATCATGCCAAATACCATGATTTGTGAGCCCTCAAGCCTAGTTTACAATTATTTAAAAAGTATTAAAAAATAATCATAAATAAAAAAGTTATTTGGAGTGGCCCGTTTTTCAGTGTCATCCTATATACATATATTACATATTTCTTGTCTTTTTATATTATTGCATTTATATACTTTATGTTTCTGAACAATTTTATTTATATAGTATTATTATTATTATTTCCACTCTTTTGTTTCTCACTACCACAGGAATCCTGGGTACAATTGACCTGCCCCTCAGCAATTATTATTATTATCAATTTAAACTTTTTCGAAATAGTTGTTTTGACTAAACAAACATTTTTAAAACGTTTGTTAATACAAAGTATAAGAACACAAAAAAATATTTTTTTTAAACAAGACGCCTCATTTTTTGCTATCGCCATGGCCCTCGATCAGTTTAAATCCGTTATTGCAAAAAAAAATACTTTTTTATCGATCTTACAAAAAAATATAGTATTTTACTATTTTTACCTATTTGGTCAATTAATTCGATAGTGAGTCTTTAATGAATAAGCACGTTTTAGGATCCCTAGAATACGAATTTACTGTTTTACGATGACTCTGGCAGAGATGAGGATATTGAGATAGATGTTGGGGAAGAAACGAAAAGATAGGATAAGGAATGAGAGGATATGGGAAATGGTTCAAGTAAAATAAGAAAAGATATAAGATTACATTGGTTTGAACATGTCATGAGGAGAGATGAAGAATATATTGGAAGAAGAATGAAAAGCTTAGTAATAGAAGGTAGATGAAACAGAGGAAGACCAAAGAAAAGATAGAAGGATTGTATTGCGAAAAACTTGAGAGAAAAGGAATTGAATGAGGACCACTCACAAAATACAATGGGAAAAGCTAAAGAAGAAAAATATGTCAATGTCAAGTGCAAATTACATATTTTGTTAATGAAATAATTTAACTGGAAATATAGAATCTTTTGCAAGAAACTTTTTGTATGGAATTTGTACATAATACACAGGTTTGACGGAAGGTAAATGTGCTGACCACATCAGATTTTTTATTATCGTATATACAAAATACTTTAAAAGAACTGTAAAGCAAATTTTCGCAGAAAGAATATAATCTTTTTATATTATAATAAAATAAATAGAAAAGTTTGAAAATAAAATAATTTTATAATATAATGTATTGGAAAAATATATTTGCATATTCCGTTGATATATAAAAAATTTACGAGGGAGTTTTATGTGACAAAATTGAAAACTTCTCTTTTACCCTTTAAGATAGAACGAATTTAAAATTGTTCTCTTTTGTAAATAAGAAACCTGTTGCGTCTAATGTACGCGCAAGCGTTCATAACATATTCATATTTTATAAACAGAATCAACGCGGCATATTCAGTATCACAGTGTCTCTTCAACAGTACCCTATAAAATAGGGTTGATAGTATATAATCAGTGACAGTTTAATCATAGTTTACTTGTAAGAAATATGTTAAACGACCAGATATGATGAGGTACGTAAAATATTACACATATATTGTTAAAAGCAAAACAAAATAACGGCAGAAAATAATATCCGGAATACTATCATATTAATTTTTTTAACTCAAAATAAGTCGTCATTAGTGATCAAAGTGGTATTTTTTTTATTGATGTGGCTTAAACTGATGGTATAATAATTTAATTAATTAAAGAAGGGACAACAAAATCTTGAATAAAATATTTGAAGAAAAAAAATATAAGTAGTTAATAAGAAAATCAATTCAGAAATGAATTAAAAAATTAAAACTCTAATACATAACTACACTGCAGTGCTGGGACCGGTACTCAAAAAAAGTATTTCAGTACTAAATACTAAATACTTTCAAGAAAAGTATTTGAAATACTAAGTAAAGTAATACTTCAAGTACTTTTTTCACGTACCTACTTACAATACAAGTACTCAGTATTTTTTATAATAAATCAGTTAGAATATGAAAAAAAAATATACTGAATTTAAGAATATCATTCACTTTCAATAAGACAGTTAGTAAAAGTAGTACTAATTTTAAACACATATCAAATTTTAGGCATCATTATTAAAAATCAAACTTCGCATATTCCGATCAATATTTTCAACTAATACATTACATATTAGGACAGGAAAATTCTTTATTTATATAGTTCAATAATATTGGTGAGCAAGTAGAAATACTTTTTAATAAACAAACTATTCAACCACTATTTGATTATAAACTGTAGATATCGAGAACTTTATTACCGATTTTTATCCAAAAAACACACAGCAATGTTCTTGCACATACGTAAACTATTCAGTATTTAGAGTATTTAAGTTACTTTAAGTACTTTTGGATACTTTAAGTACCAAAAAGTATTTTAAATACTTTTTATGAAAAAAAATATTTTAAGTACAGTACTAAATACTAATTTTGAAAAGTATTTAAGTAAAGTATTGTAAATACTGCAAGTATTTCAAGTAATACTTCCAGTATTTTTACTATAAGTAGTTCCCAGCTCTGCTACACTGTAAAGTTTTGGGGTAGAAACAGGGAAGATAAATCTCGAATTGAGTCGCTGAACCTTCCTTTGAGTTGATTTAGGGTATGAGGACCGAGAGATGGTAAGAAGATGGTAGGGCAGATTTGTCACTTAAGGCATCTGTGTTGCACTGTATGTTAGGTAGGTGCTTCTACCTTTGTAACATGTTTAGACATTTAGGGTTGATTGAGCTATATATTCTACGTTAATTTTGACACAAAATTGAGTCCTGTGGTGCACTCTCCATGTTAGCAATAAGTGCCTGTGAGGTGACGCCTGATAAGCACCCGCACGGTACAAATATTTTATTATCGAAATCTGTGTACAAAGCAGATTGGTAGACCCAGCAATGGATAATATGCTCGGTTGTTTCACAAAATTAAAGAAAAATTCTTTATTGTACAATTTCGGCAGTTAGGCCATCATCAGAAGAACTAGAAGAATACATTACAGCGGGTCCTTTTATATCTAGTTTAGCGGTGGAGATTTGGCGAGTAAGGTTTCAAGAAATGGGAGAAGTATCAAGTTTAACTGTTCGTTCATTAATGATGATGGCCTAACAGCCGAACTTGTACAATAAATAATTTTTCTTTAATTTTGTGAAACAACCGAGTGTTTTGCTTATTCATTTTGAAAAATGTTTCACCTAGTGCCAACAGCTTCCTCTATTGATTTTATTTATTTATTTTGAGGTACAATACCTATCATACAAAATATGGACATGGCATTAATAATACGTAACAATGTCATATAGAGACCAGGGAAGAAATTCCATGAAAAGATCTTTCTAAATTTATATGATGCACCCAATATTTTCTTTTTTCTCTCTCTTATAAAACTGATAAAACTGCTGCACATTCTATTGCTTGATTCCAGGGCATCGAACCCTCCAAAAACTGGGTTCGGTTCAGGTTAATTTGTTTTTTGAAAATTGGGTTCGCGTGCGGTTCTGGTTCAAGCATTAATAAAATTTGCGATTTTGTTCTGGGTTCAGGTATTGGGTTAAAGTTCGGTTCGACCTAATGAAAATTGAATTAATGTTTTTTGAATAAGACATCTTTATTTAAAATGCGAACACGAACACAATTTTTATGAACAGTCAACACAGGCAGCAACGCAGATGCCGAAGGCGTCGATAATCGGCTGAATTATGATTATGATAACGTTTCAAACTGAAAATAAACCTGAACCGGAGCTGAACCCTGAACCCGAATTTTAATATCCGGTTCGGTTCCGACTCGGATTCAACAGAAAAAATATATCTTTGGTTCAGTTCTGGGTTTGGGTTCACTAATATGATACGGTTTGGTTCGGTTCAGGTTCAGGTTCAATGCCTGCTTGATTCCACTCAGAGGAAAAGTGGTATCATATGGCTTGCGAACAGTGTGCACACAGAATACATCTGACGTATCATGTTGGAGGGCAGAACAATGTGTCCTTCTGCCCTTGCCTTTTGGCTGTTTGAAAGAAGCCACAATATTAATTCACAACGCGTTTTGACCGTTTTTTCGCTTCCCAGGCGATTTCGGTTTTTGCTCCTAACTTCATAACATACAGGGTGAGTCTGGGAAAACGTCCCCCCTCCCCTTTAACTTTTTTATTATAAGTAATAGAAAAAATGGCTCATATAAAAGTTTTATTCTTTTAAATATACTATTTGATTTTTATTTTTTAAATAGAAATCTATAATTATTTTACTAAAATATAAACCACTATTTTTTTCTCTTTTCAATAGTGTATTAGTTTTTATTAATGTATTTGAAAAAATTCGAGATAATTAAAATAATTGAGATATATGAAAAATATTTTTTATTCTAAAATTATAGGTGGCTATGTGAAAATAAACCAAATATAACAATGTTAATATCAACAAAGTATACATTAATATAATAATAATAATTATTTATTTGATATATAGCTCATAGCTAATACAAATGGTTGGATAACAATATAAACTAATACATGCAATATATATTAAATTTTACAAACACAAACAATATACGTACTGCAAAGTTAGCGAATTTAAATAATCAACTAAAGCAAATGTATTTTAAGGTCTAATATTTTGAAAAAAAAATAAGATATTTATATTTCTAATTACAACATAAATTTATACAAAGTGAACATATATCCAATAGTATATTCTGGCAAATTAACAAACAAAATTGTTCGTATATTGCAAATTTCTTTAAACATTTTATTATTTACGAGAAGACATTGTTAATTATTATAATTATAAGAGATTTTTCAATCATAAATAGTACCAATAGTAAATAGACTATCTCAATAATAACGTTGGGCAAACCGAATAAACTTTTACTTTTGAAACATAAAGAGTACGAACCTAAAACGTTATATCCCTATACCAAAGAACAATCTAAGCTAATCATTTAAAGCAAAACATTTTATTACGTAAGAAGTGACATTAGTAATTTTATCCGAAGACAGATTTTCTAATAAAAAATAGTAAGAAAAATTAACCACATTTTGAATATATGATGATAAGTAATAGTCTCTATAAGGTTTGAAAATTGGGCATACAATAAAGAAATGTTGTAAGTTGTCCTCTTTATTCAAGTTACAAATAGAGTAGAGCAATGTGGTATCCCAGTAATGGCGAGTGTTATTTATACAGATAGAAACGAAACGTTTACTCGACATCCTAATGCTAGCAATAATTCTAATCTTCGAATTAATATTATTAATCAAGTAAGTTTCTATACTGAAATCTTTTTTAATTAATTTCTAATGCATGTTATAATTACCATTATTCAATGATTCAACAAAGTATACATTTGTTTGCTATTTATTTATTTTTAATTACCTATTACTTACTTATTTATCTACATATTTATTGTCACATAACCACCTAGAATATTTGAATAAAAATTATTTCTTATATGTCTCAATTATCTTATTTTTTTCAAATTTTTTCAAATACATTAATAAAAACTAATACATCATTGCAAAGAGAAAAAAATCTGATGTGGCCAGCACATAACCTCTCGCCGTATATTTTACCTGGCTGTATGCATAAAGCAAAGATTATTTTTATAAATACCAATAATATATTCATATAAATCTATGACGTATAAACTTCTTTATTATTCAATAATAGCATGTCTCAACATAAAGATATTTACCATAAATTATGTTACAATAAATTACAAAGTAGAGTTTACCATATATAAATATTAGGCTGGTAACAGCAATTTTCAATTCGAACAACTTTGTTTACTTTCTCTTCATATTCTTCTAGTAAAAACATTTATTTTGGGCGGTCTAAAATGTATATATCTGGATTGTGCATCTATTCTTATATATCTTCTTTTACATTTTATTTTTTCATACTTGTTATATCTAAATAACACTAATTCCTTTTAATAAAGTGACGGATAGATTGCACTCCGATTATTCTTATATCGATGTGTAATTTTGTCAATATTTACAACTTACTTGAGAAGAATTTGATAGCTTTTTCGCAATTCAAAGTTACTCTAGTCTACAGTACTGGTGTACATTGTCCCATAATGTTTGAAACAAATTTAAGTCCTTCAACCTAGACTTGTCATCTCCATAATAGTCACAGATCAAGAATTAAGGGATTCTCCAAATACATTTTTCTTTCATTACTCATTATTTCTGACACTGACATTTATCTGTCAGTTACAAATAATTTAAATTTGCAACTATTTTTCATGGCATCCTTTCGGTTGTAAAATTAATTACAACATTATTTTATATATTATATTCCTTTTATCTCTAAATCTATAAAATATGTATAAAAATATTTAAATGTATCAGAAAGAGAATTTATTTTTCTTTAATATTATCAAGAAAAATTTTCAAAAAATAATATTTAGAAGATTTTTTTTCAAGAATCTTCTACTTCCGGTTGTCCAATTGTTACCAAAACCTTTTCAGATCATCCCATGAATGTCCGATTGGGAAATTCGTTGTTAAACAAATTTTAAGTCTTATAGTTTTTGAGTAACCGTCCTTCCAACATCCCACACACACACATCCACACACACACACACACACACACAGACATCATCGTAAAAATGTTAAAATCGGATTGTAGGGACCTTAAAACGTGCTTATTCAATAAAATCTGGATATGCGATTTTTAGCATGAATCCATTACCTCTCTTAGCGAGAGGTAAAAATGGCGGCTTATATTTTAGTAATATAACTACAGGATACTATTTAAAAAATAAAAGTTGATAGTTGTATCGTGTAAACTTGGATTAAAAAAAATATCTACATCTGCCATCAAATAGTATGTTTGAAATAATAAAACTTTTATATGAGCCATTTTTTCTATTATAATAAAAAAGTTAAAGGAAGGGGGGCGTCTTCCCATACTCACTCTGTATACTAGTACATTGTTTTTATTTTTGTTATACCTAGTAGTACCTATGTACGAGGTTTGTTCAAAAGAAAAGTGACTTTTTATTTTTCTCGAAAAATATTTATTTATTGATCAATATCTATTTTGTCTTCTTCAAAGTAATTCCCCTCAGGTATAATACACTTGTGCCAGCGCTTTTTTCAATCCTCGAAGTACTTCTGATTCGCGCTTTTTGGTATGGCCTTAAGCTCTTCCAGCGATGCGGTCTTTATCTCCTCAATCGTGGCAAAACGCCGTCCTTTCATGGGTCTTTTCAGTTTTGGGAAAAAGTCGCAGGGAGGCAAGTCCGGCGAATACGGTGGTTGAGGCGTGATTACGGTGTTGTTTATGGCCAAAAAATCACGAACAAGCAACGATGTATGAGCAGGTACATTATCGTAATGCATAAGCCATGAATTGTTTTGCCACAAATCTGGGCGTTTTCTTTGTATTGCTTCACGCAAACGGCGCATAACTTGAAGGTAATATTTCATATTGACCGTACGACCTTTTGGCCACGCCATTGTAATCGAAGAAAACAGTGAGCAAAACCTTCACATTTGACCGAACTTGCTTTTTTCGGCTTTCTGCGAAGAGCCTGTACCACTTATAAACAGTTTTTTTGCTCAAAGTAGACTCGCCAAATGGCGCAGTCAACATTTCAAGTGCGTTGGAGCACTTAATTTTATTTTTCACACAAAATTTAAAAGATATTCTTTGATCCATTTTTTTCGATTGCAAAAAATCGCAAAGCACACCAAAATACGTGTAAACTTAATATTTGTCAAAAACAAACTACAAATGCAAAATGGTTGATCATGTCAACATATTTTGGGAACATGTGTACCAACGTAACAAACAAAAAAAAATCGAGAATCTAATATATGTAGCCCGCGAAATTTGAAAAGTCACCTTTTTTTAACAAACCTTGTTTTAATATTAAGTAATATTTCGTTACAAACCAGTAAATTTTACTGTTATAACTATATTCTTTTACAGCCGAATTCACAAAACAAGATTAGCTAAATCCAAAATTTGGTTTAGCTAATCTTTTTCTAACCCGGTATTAAAAAGTTAATCTAAACCATATTCTCAAAAAAATAATGGTAATAGACTTAGATTAGAGTTTGTTTTGCTAAATTTATTAACATCAAAATTAAAATTGAAATGGCGAGTAAACGCGAAAGAAAGCCAAATTTCACTAAAAATTAAATATCTGTGTTAGTTAATGAAGTTGAAAGTAAAACTAAATTACTATTTGGCAAATTAGGGCCAAGTAATACACCATAATTAAAATTAAGGCTGTGGGAAGAAATAACAAGGAAAATAAATGTTGTTTTTTCCCATAGCTGTAGTATAGAAGGAATTGAAAATGGAGTAGATATCGGATTACCTGTTGGTATATTTGCAAAAATATAATTTTATGAGCCCTAATTTACGTCTGTTATTTCTAAAATAAATTATTCAATCTTGACCTTCTTTTTACCTCCCGCTACCCTTGGTAAGGGAGGTATAGGGATCGTGCTAAAAATCGCATATCGAGATTTTGGTAAATGACCACGTTTTAAGGTCCCTACTATCCATTTTTAACATTTTCACGATGATGTCTGTGTGTATGTATGTATATGTGTGTGGATCCTCTTTACGCTCTAACTCAAATACTATCATTCAGAATGTTTTGAAACCATATATTTCTACCTTATTCTAATATGGAAAGAACCCATTAGATTTTGGTGGCAATCAGATAACCGTAAATGGCAGTTTACTTGAAGCTCAAGATAGTTTTTCTTCAAATAATACCTTTAAATGTATTTTTTTCTCAATTTGTTATTATAAAAATTAAAGATTATTCCATTTTCTACAAGTTTGCTTTAATACTTTTTCTATATATTGTATGGCTAAATTTATAAAGTAATATAAAAATTATATACATAGATAAATGGCAGGAGGTATTGTGTTGGTCACATCAGATTTTTTCGCTCGTATTCTAGATAAATATGTTTCATCTAAAAATTTACATTTAATTAAAGGTAAATAATTGTATGCATATATAATACATATTTGTATTAGAATGAAGCTATTTAATAAAGATTATTATTATTATTATTGTTATAAATTATAACCATAACAAACCTCTATGATGATTTAAAATTACAATTACAAATTTTACACAACGTTAATCCTGCGTTTCAGCAGGTTTAAATATATGGCATAAATTTGTAAGCCAAAAATTTTGTGAATAGGTTTAATATTTATTTACACCAAATGATACTGTTGCTATGGATATGTGGGGTTAAATTTTAAACTAAACCGGTTTAAGAAAGTATTACTGATAAAGGATTACACTTTTTTGTGAATATGGTTTAGCTTAACTTGATAGTTTTAATTGGGTTTAAGTCCTAATCTTATTTTGTGAATTCGGCTGTAAAAGTTAATGCTCCCATTAAGGGACATTTTATCGTTTATCATTTATGCCGTGTGATTACTTCGACCTTTGGTGAAATAAAAAAAAAAAAAAACTATTCTACTCGTATGTAGGTTGCGAAGACAGAGCGCACTCTTTCTGCTTTTGTGTGCTCTCTTTCTTTTTTCGTGGGGATGTCGTCAGGGTATCATAGCTCAGCAGGATTCTCAAGCTTTCTGCACGGATAACGGGATGAGCGACGTCTCAAACGACTACAACTTTCTCTATGAGTACCTCACAGGTACTGGTGCACATAGTTTCAACGAAAGCGTTACCATTGGCTTCCTAGCTGCTTATGGACAGACCCAAGTCGTACTTGGAGCATTACCATTAGCAGTAGAAGCGGTCAATAGGGAACCCGGTAAGTAATACAAATAAAAACGTAGGAAAGAAGTAAAAATTTGTTTTAAGTTATACCAGAATCACCCTTACTCGTGTTCATTTGGAATTAATTAAAAAATAAACATAAAAAATCGAATGTGACCAGCACATTACCTTCCGTTAATTCTGTGTATTATGTACAAATTCTATGCATAAATTTTCTTGCAAAAGATTCTATATTTCCAGTTAAATCATTTCATAAACAAAATATGTAACTTGCACTTGACATTGACATCTTTTTCTTCTCTAGCTTTTCCCATTCGTTAGGGGTCGCCTATTCTTAATTTTCTTCTTCCACTCATTTCTGTTTTGCGTATTATTATCATTGAGTTTGTTTTCTCTCAAGTGTTCCACAACAGTCCTTTCTTTTCTTTGGTCTTCGTCTGTTTCTTTTACCTCTTATTATTAAGCTGTTCATTCTTACTTCCGTGTCTTCCCCAACATCCTTCTCAACATCCTCATTTCTCTGATACATTCATTTTCTTACCATTGACACTGACATCTGACATCTGTCAATTAGAATTTTTTTAATATAGTAGCTGTTTCCAGGGTTATAGAATAGCTGGCTGATTTATAAAATTTTATTTCTTTATAATTCTTTAACTCTAAATCCATTGAATATGAAGTATAAAATGCAATTAAATCGTGTAGATAATAATATATTGTGGGTAATTTCTCGACTGTGATGTGGAATAGGTGTTAACAATTACTCGAAAGTTCAGTCAAACAGCATTTAACCAACTTTTCGGTGCACCCTGAAGATTTATGAAATTTAATTTCTTTATCATTTTTACCTTCCCTCCTCTATTGTCTTTAGTTAAAAAAATTCAATGATGAGTTTTTAGTGAATAAACACGTTTCATGGTCCCTATAATACGATTTTATCTTTTTACCTCTCGCTAAGAGAGGTATTGGATTCATGCTAAAAATCGCATATCCAGATTTTATTGAATAAGCACGTTTTAAGGTCCCTACAATCCGATTTTAATATTTTTACGATGATGTCTGTGTGTGTGTGTGTGTGTGTGTGTGTGTGTGTGTGTGTGTGTGTGTGTGTGTGTGGATGTGTGTGTGTGGGATGTTGGAAGGACGGTTACTCAAAAACTATAAGACTTAAAATTTGTTTAACAACGTATTTCCCAATCGGACATTCATGGGAAGATCTGAAAAGGTTTTGGTAACAATTGGACAACCGGAAGTAGAAGATTCTTGAAAAAAAATCTTCTAAATATTATTTTTTGAAATTTTTTTTTGAAATATTAAAGAAAAATAAATTCTCTTTCTGATACATTTAAATATTTTTATACATATTTTATAGATTTAGAGATAAAAGGAATATAATATATAAAATAATGTTGTAATTAATTTTACAACCGAAAGGATGCCATGAAAAATAGTTGCAAATTTAAATTATTTGTAACTGACAGATAAATGTCAGTGTCAGAAATAATGAGTAATGAAAGAAAAATGTATTTGGAGAATCCCTTAATTCTTGATCTGTGACTATTATGGAGATGACAAGTCTAGGTTGAAGGACTTAAATTTGTTTCAAACATTATGGGACAATGTACACCAGTACTGTAGACTAGAGTAACTTTGAATTGCGAAAAAGCTATCAAATTCTTCTCAAGTAAGTTGTAAATATTGACAAAATTACACATCGATATAAGAATAATCGGAGTGCAATCTATCCGTCACTTTATTAAAGGGAATTAAGGTTATTTAGATATAACAAGTATGAAAAAATAAAATGTAAAAGAAGATATGTAAGAATAGATGCACAATCCAGATATATACATTTTAGACCGCCCAAAATTAATGTTTTTACTAGAAGAATATGAAGAGAAAGTAAACAAAGTTGTTCGAATTGAAAATTGCTGTTACCAGCCTAATATTTATATATGGTAAACTCTACTTTGTAATTTATTGTAACATAATTTATAGTAAATATCTTTATGTTGAGACATGCTATTATTGAATAACAAAGAAGTTTATACGTCATAGATTTATATGAATATATTATTTGTATTTATAAAAATATTCTTTGCTTTATGCATACAGCCAGGTAAAATATACGGCGAGAGGTTATGTGCTGGCCACATCAGATTTTTTACGATGATATATATATATATATATATATATATATATATATATATGTGTGTATGTGTGTGTATGTGTCTGAGACGATCTTTTCGAATCGTATAACTCCAATTCCACGACTCCAAAAGATTTTTTTTTCGTATTCTTCAAGTTTACATTCAAAAGAAGAGGTTGTTAGATTTTGGTTATAATTGGTCAAGTGGAAGTACCCTCATTTGAAGATTTTAACAGTTTTTCTTAAAAAAACGCTGTTAAATATCATTATTTGACACAATGTTATTATAAATATTAAAGAATATAGTATTATTAGGTGTTAACAATTACTCGAAAGTTCAGTCAAAAAGCATTTATTTCTTATTATACCAACGTTTCGGTTCCTCATGGTGCACCAAAACGTTGGTATAGTAAGAATACAGCTGTTTGACTGAACTTTCGAGTAATTGTTAACACCAAATCCACATCACAGTCGAGAAATTGCCCACAATACACTATTATCTACACGATGTAATTGCGTTTTGTACTTCATATTCAATGGATATAGAGTTAAAGAATTATAAAGGAATTAAATTTCATAAATCAGCCAGCTATGCTATAACTGTGGAAACAGCTACTATATTAAGAAAATTCTAAATGACAGATGTCAGTGTCAATGAAAAGAAAATGAATGTGGCAGAGAGATGAGAATGTTGAGATGGCCATAGGGGAAGACACAAGATAGGATACGGAATGAGAGAGTTAGGGAAATGGCTCGACTGATAGAAGAGAGACGATTATATTGGTTTGAACATGTTATGAGAAGAGATAAAAAATATATTGGAAGAAGAATTAACAGCTTAGTAGTAGTAGAAGGTAGAAGAAACAGAGGAAGACCAAAGATAAGATGAAAAGACTATATTGCGAAAGACTTGAGAGAACAGGAACTGAATGAGGACAACAAGGAAAATAGAAATGAGTGGATGAAGATATTCAAGCATAGCGACCACTAACGAGTAGGAAAAGCGAAAGAAGTAGAAGATGTCAGTGTCAAGTGTAATTTACATACTTTGTTTATGAAATAATTTTACTGGAAATTTAGAATCTTTTGCAAGAAAATTTATATATGGAATTTGTACATAATACACGGAATTGACGGAAAGTAATGTGCAGGTCACATCAGATTTTTTGACTCTACACATTGACTATGAAAACTATTTAAATGTCCTTTATTGTCCTTGTCCATGACTGTTTAAATCTGCAAATAAATTGAACCCATTCGTTAATTATGTAAAGTTCCCGTAAGTGTATTTTGGGTGTGTACTTTTAATTGGGTGTATGTTTTTAGGGTTGCTTCCTAATCGAACATTACGCTATGTAGCGGTGGACATCGGCACAAATCCGGTAGCCGGTGTTTCCCGTCGGAAATCCCTACTTGCTGCCCTAGCAATTCGCGCTATGACGGAAATGCGTGACAATGGAACTGTTGCTTTTATTGGTCCCGATGATACCTGCTCAGCAGAAGCACTCGTTGCCGCTGCATGGAATCTACCCATGATCTCATATGTGAGTTAATAATCTTTTAGTCCTGGGCGCCTTAAATGAATAGTACACGTAAAGATAAATTATAGTTATTTATGCAACAAGTGTGTAATGTAGTACTTTTTTGATTGAATGCGATGTTTTAAAAATTTAAAGAACGAGATAAACAATAAACATAACATTTTTCCTGCAACCGAAATGTTAGTGCTGTTTCTTATCTTACTGAGTGTACAGGCTTTTTCAAACTCTGTACATAATGTAACTTATACATTCGAAAGAATCTGAAAGACAAGTGGATTAGTCTTTAGAATTGTACAAATTGTATAATCAATAGAACTCATTATGCCAAAAAAATATTAATGTTTTTAAGAATTAGGTTATTACTCAATCTGTTAATAAAAATTATTACACTTATTTCATGTTTACCGTGTACATTAATATTTATTAAAAAAAATATTACTTTCACTATTATTTACTACCTAATTATCTACATGACAAGTAAATTAACCGATTATGTATGTTGCCTAGCAACGTCCATTTATTTTTCACGCACTAGTGACAAAAATGACTCTTTACACACTGTAAAGAATGTGTAAAGTATGCACTTTACGCACGGTTGTAGGAAAATAAATAAATATTAACTTTATTGACCAGAGTCAACGGCAAGGCTGTTTTTCCACCCAACCGGTACATTTTAATTACAACAAAAATTGAAAAAGTCATAAGTACATAGCATGAAAATATATTGCACAATGTGCCAAAAGAGCAGATAAGTGGGATTAATTTGTTTATACTATTGTAATTTATTGACTTAATTTAGACAGAACATATTCTTAACATGAGCTTTGAATGAGTGTAAAGACAGTGATTTTATTTCATCCGGAAGATTGTTATACAATTTGGATACAAGGTAAGAAAATCAATTTTCGAATTTATGTTTTTTATATGAAGGTACGATATATGAATTTTTTCAGGTAAATGATAATGCTGTTCTTTTAATTTAAATTTTTCCTGTAGATAAGAAGGGTAACCTGTTAATAATATCTTATGAATTTGACAAAGATAGAATATTTGCACACGTTCATCAATATAATGAAGATTAGATAAAATACGAAATGAAGAAATATGGTTATATTTACGCACATTATACCGGATTAATACTTGAAACCCGAACATAGCTCGTTAACATGGGAAAATCGTTTTTCTCAGACTGTTGCTTGCCATAACAATGGTTGTGGCATCAATAGAAAGATAAAAAAATTCTGCATCAACTGTACCAAATACATGTAAATTTGTAATATTTTAAACTGATAAATAAATTATTAAATTTATTCAATTTCTTACAACAAAATGTGTTTGATATTTTGTCAGAATTTGTTATAACTTTTAACATTTTGTTGTAAGAAATTGAATAAATTTAATAATTTATTTATGGGTCTAAAATATTACAAATTTACATGTATTTGGTACATGTAGATTTTTTTATCTTTCTATATATACCACAACCATTGTTGTCAGTTCAAACGGCGAGCAACAGTCTGAGAAAAACGATTTTTCCTAACGGGCTATGTATTCACCCGGTGTACACACGCACAGTAGTCGAGTACAGGTAGTATCAAGATGTTAATTAGTCTTAGTTTTATTTCAGCTGATAATAACTTGCGATACTGATATAAATTTCGAAGTCTAAATCTGGTCGCTATTAGTTTTTTTGTCAATGGTCACGGAAGTTTAGGTCTTTGTCAATTATCATAGCCAAACTCTTAATAGTCGGACAATTTAAGATTTCTCTTTGTAGTTTTATGTCGTCTATATCACAAGTTCCAATTACTAAGAGCCAACATTTACCAGTATATCTTGAGCCCATTATTAGTAGTTCAAGTAGACAACTTTTCCAGATCTTCATTTATTGCCTCACATTCATCCTTGGCGTTCATTTTATTTGGGGTTACTAGCAACTGAGTATCATCAGCATATGAATGTGACGAACAGTATTGCAAACTTGATGATAGGTCAGCCATATACAAAAGGAAAAATAATGGACCCAAGATAGAGCCTTGAGGGACCCCTTGATGAAGTGGGAATCTCCGCGTTGGATTAATGGATGAGTCAGATGTCATGATTACGTGAATTTTTTTATAAAAATGAATTGCATCATCACTAAACACATAATATCGTAGTTTAGCTAATAAGAGATTGTGATCCATTATATCAAAGGCTCTGGAGAAATCTATTTAGATTGTTACGGTATAATTCTTTTGCTGTCAAATTACTTCTTGAGTGTTCACCCTTTAAAAATTTATAATTCGTAATTTTTATCAGTTATCTTTTCGATTGTCTCGCAGAAAAACATTTGTTAATGAAAAATTATTAACTTTAATTTCCTCATATATCTATCATATTGTTTTACATATAAGAGAGCAATTACACACACTGTAGACCCACAGTGATTTACATCAGTACAATACTCGAGGCAAAAATAATATTCTAGTCCCTAAAGTAAATTTTAATAAATCAATAATCCCCTCATTATGGGTTCAAAATTTTATAATCATCTACCGCAATATCTGAAGTATATAAATGGTAATAAAAATTTCAAAAATTAACTCAAACAATATTTAATAAATAAAGGTTTCTATACTATCAACAATTTTTTTAGTACCGGAGGATAAAAACGACTTAATTAAAATTCTGTTTCAATCTTTGTAATTTTATATTGTAACTTTATGAGAATTCCGATACCATTGTATTTGTAGTCTCCAGAAATAAATTATTATTATTATTAGAAAAAATGTTTTAGAATTATCATAATTTTTAATAATTTCATCGGTAATATTCATTAAGCAGGTCTAACTGTAACCATTTCTGAATCCTGTCTGTGTAGTTGGTAAAATAGTACTACCTTTTAAGAAATTTAACATTTGATTACAGCATAATAGTACTGACGAACTTCTTAAATATGAGCTTTTACCCACCGCTATAGGGGGTAACCGAACCCACCGCATGGTTAGGAGTGTTCAGTAGATTTACAATTTTAAAAAGACGTACCGAATGAAGAAGAAATGTAATAACCCCAAGCGTCGAAAATTTCATGTAACTTTTGGAAATTTGCGAAAGAACTCGGTAGCTTATCATTTTAATTGTCTGTCCGGTATTATAATTTAAAATTAGTAATAATTTAGTCTGTGTTTGATTCGTACGCGTTTGATTTCGACTGGTGTGCACTATACCCCACCTGTCTTAATACGTTTTAAAATTGTATCCTCATGAAGATAGTGAAATCTAGTTGTTACTTTAGGTTTCAATAAATGTTTGTTTTAATTCGTATTGTTGTCTATGGTCATAGTATTTCAGAAAATAGCAAATCGGAGACTACGAGACAGAAATTCGCAAAATAGGTGAAGCATCAGAATCCCCTACTAAAAAGTCTAAACCAAATTTTCAACAAAGAAGATGGGAAGATTTTCCTTGTGCCTGTAATCGTAAAACAAAATAAGTTTATGTAGAGTGCAAAGTTTATATGCTTGGAACACTTGAAAATGTATTGTGAAACTTGCATAGAAGTGGCAGAAGCTAATAACCAATAACTTAACTTAATAATTTTCTGTTTTATCTTTAGCGTTTTTGAGCCTATTTTTAATGTTTCATATGCAATAAATTTTTTTGAAGCAACTTGTGTTTAATCAATAAAATACAATTTTTACCTTCCGTCACCTTTAGGTAAGGAAGTACCCCTATCTATATTTCGCCTGCTCCCATTTTCAGTCCAACCTGCACGACACGCTATAGGTGTCAAAAAAGCACCATCGACATATACCCAAAAACGTCAATTTCTTTCTAGGATATTTCCTTTCTTTAATTTTTCTTTTGTTTAAAATTATTGCCAATGGTACACAGGTCTTCTCTCCATGTTTGTTCACAACGTAGTATGGCAACACAGTGTATTTTCACTTTATTCGTAGAATTTTATGTTAAATAATTATCGTTCAGTGTGAAAATATATTTACCATTTATCGTTGGCCATATATGGTATCGCTATAGCGCCGTGTGAAAACGACAATCTTAATGAAGATTATTGTTATTATGTTTGTAAGATGTGTGATTTTGATTTGATAGAAATGTGCTGATACAACTTTATCTGATAAGAACGTGTTCAATACGTTTGCTCGCACCCTTCCACCTTCGAGTAAAGTATCTAAGAGCGTGGTAGCTCTACTGCTAGCCTTTGGATGGGATCGTTTCGTTATGGTATCGGGATCACAACCAGCTAGTGGTAGTGTTGTACAAGAAGCCATTGCTGTAAGTACAATATTTTTCATTTATTTATTTAGGAAATCTGATGGAATATTGGGCATTATGAGATTATTGAATTATAAAATACTTACATTACGACACAATATTGCAGAATATGGCACATGCACATGGACTTGTGGTGACTGCAACGCTCACATATTCAGACTATATTCCGCGACACATTAATCAAATGGATTTAATTGTCGCGGACACCTATCAACGAACAAGAGGTAAGATTCCTTTATATTGTATAATCTTCTAATTCTTTTGTACAGTAGGGTAAGTTCGGGAGAGATGCTTACTGGGTGAGATGACTTGTGAAAAAAATCCAAATAATAGTAGACCGGTTTTAACGAATGTTTCTACATGAATCCGACCATTTGGGATAGTAGGCCCAAAAAATCAAGGTATAGATGACCCACTATACTGACCACTTATAAACGTACTGGACGGTCAAATAGAGGATAGTGGATGGAGGGAAACTTATTAATCTTGGAAGCGAAAAATAGTAAATGTGAAAAGAAGAAAATAATTAAAAATAAAAAAATGAGCAGTATGATTTATCAGAAATTTTAATGAACATTTGTGTAAAGTAAACGATGAGTCCGAAATAAATATTGTAATGTTTTATTTATTTGGGGGAAGTGTAAAAATCAGAGAAACACTATGATTAAATAATTATAAACACTAATTTAAGACTAAGAATATTATTAACTGCTTAAACACTAAGATTATTTATTTAAACAATATTATATCACTACATTTACTTATATAACTACATTTATTTATGTTCACAACTCGTAGACTGTTAATTTATATCACCCCCTGTTCATTGCTTGTGGCTTCTATATAACAGACTATGTTCGCTGGCTTTGGCAACGGGTTTATATAGCGCGATGTCCATCTCGAATTTTCTGACGCCACAATGACATTGAATACAAAGGATCCAGGGCATCGGTGTAATTAACACGCCTGAACGAGTATGTGTTATTCCGCCGAGGGGATTACGTCATCGCTCGGGAATATCCTACCAGTAGCGGCGCTCGTATACTCTTAAGTCAGGGGCCCACGTCATAATATGAACGACCGTGAGTGTATAAATTGTGATGTAGATTATCAGTGTACTAAGAAATTGGAATATTGAATTCAATGCGTTTTTCGTTACAAATAGATCCATGAAAATTGCACGAAATTCTCAAACATGTGTGACTTGTGTGGGAAAGTAATTACTACGAAGAGAAAACCTATATGTAATTAGTTAATTTGTAAAAATAAGTCATCTCACCCACCAGGTGAAGCCATCTCACCAGGAAGATTTTCATTGGCAGAAAAATATAACTTTTTTTGTTATTCATTTGTTTATAATTAAGAGTTGTATTTACATTTTTTCTTTTATATACAAGGTGTTCATTTTAAATGGGTCACCATTGCTATCTCGAGAACTATAAGAGCTACAAAGACGATTAAATGAACAAACAATTTATATTTTACAAGACAAATTTAAAGAAAATTATTTTTTTTCGATCAATGGTTCTCAAAATACGGGTCCCACCTTTATTATTTTAAATGAGAATATATATATATTTTTTATTTTCTCATTCGTTACAGAATTTAATTCTGAATTCACTATAAATGAACGAGAGTGGTGGTATTATTAAAATTTGATCCAACTCGCAATATAAATCCAAGCATTTTATATGCTACGCTGTCAATACGTACTTCATAAATTAATTTCTTATATAGAATGATCCCAAAATCTTTGACTTGAGATTCACGACTGATAGCATTTCCATCAATATTGTAGTTAAATTCAAATACATACTACGTGAAAAAGAGATAATAGAACATTTACTGTAATTGATGCATAAATTATTCTGCTTAAGGTAAATATTTTGTCTATCAAGATCTTCTTGAAGACTAAGATAATCAGTTAAAGAAACAATCTTTTTATGTAACTAAAGATCATCAGCATACATTATGAATATAGAATTTTGAAAACAAGAATTAATATTATTAATAAATAATATAAAAAGGAGAGGTTCAAGGTGCGATCCCTGGGATACTCCAGAAATTACGGGATAAATGTCAGAATTAAAACCATTTACTGTTACATATTATTATCTATGACTTAGGTATGATGTAAACCACTTCATGAAAGCTATACATCTTAAGATTATCTATTAAAATGGAATGATTTATTTTATCAAATGCCTTGCTGAAGTCAGTGTACACAGCATCTACTTGTGTATTGCAGGCCATGGTTTATATTCGTATTTATTTTATTTGACCATTTTACAAAAATACAAAGTTTATTGTTCACGGCAAGTCTGACAAATGGTTATGTTTTTAAAGTATGTACAAAAAAAAAATTACAGGTGTACGAGTAATACCTAATAATAATGTTTACATTTTACAAATTTTAAAAATGCATTTATGATAGGTAAATTTTCTTATAATTTTGTCTATATAAGTATATTTCACCAAGTGTTATTTATAAGTTAAAATCAAGAGACGAATTATAAGGTTATGCATTCTTCAACTGTGTAAAACCTTGTTTGACTAAAAAAAATTAGATTCAGTTTCAAATGATTTTAGTTCAAGATATCTTATTGATGTGGGCAAATGGTTGTATAGTTTCAAATTTAGAGAGCATTTTTCAGATACAGTTAGTCTATATTTATTTATTCTGAATTTTTCTCTAGTTCGTGTTTCATATTGTTGAACACTCTCTGGGATAGTTTTAGGTTTTTATGAATTTCTATTAAAGTCCCTTATATATAGCAACATGGCAGTGTAAGTATTGCCTTTTGTTGAATGACTTGTTTTAATGTTCACGAGGGCTCAATTTACATATTATTCTGAGAGCCTTTTTTGCATTCGAAAAGCTTTAATTAGTTAAAAGTATATAATCTCTGAATTTAACGAGATTGGAGTCGACAAACCGCCCACTGCAAAAGCCATGCTGTTCTATATTTATAACTCGCTTGAATGCAGAAAATAAGCGCTTGTAAATATTTTTTTTCAAGAATTTTCTCAAAAATGCAAAATATGAATTAATTCCATTCATTTCTAAATCATTAATTTTTCTTTCGAATGTTATTCCATTGTGGAACGTTCGAATTGTATTCTTTCAAATAAGAAACGATGTTTTTGAATATATTATGCACTTAAAATGAATCCATGTTTACCTTAGTAACCATTTCCCCTGAAACAAATCGATAACATCTCATCGCCTCCGTCTTGTGGACAAGCGTTGCCAGGGTCAAAGAATTCATTTTAAAAACATGTTGACGTACAAAGGACAGGAAAATAATTATACAGCTTCTAACCAGTATTGACATTTCATTATAAACATTATCCTTCTTTTATACCCGATACAAAGAATCTTGTTTCTTGCTGAAAATTACTTGGATTTAAAACAATCTCTCTAAGAAAAGATTTCAATATAAAATGTCAACGCAAGATGGTAAATTTCACAGCATGGGATTTTAAAAATTCAATTTAAAACGGAAATAAAAATCACAAAATAAATTATAAAGATTTGTAGATATAAATATGTTATATCAACTTCATGGAGTCACGTAGCGTGTACGTTACATGACCTGTTGTGATTCGGATGGCCTAGGTTCGATTTTAACCGACGTCGGACTTGAAATTTGGGAATAAAAGCACACCCAGAAATGGGCTACATACTGTGAGAGCACCAAATAATTCTAATGAGTGTAACAAGCTCGAAACTACAAAATTGGAGTTAGCTGAATTTTCAAATGTATGTAATAACAAGTTACCCACTGTAAATAACCGGTTTATGCATTACATAAAATTACCGCTCAACAACTGTTCCGATAGGCTACTCCAAAATTGTAAAATTGTCTAGTAAGAAGTTCCATGTCATTGTCAAATAAATAAATAAATAAATAAATAAATAAATAAATTAAATAAATAAATAAATAAATAAATAAATAAATAAATAAATAAATAAATAAATAAATAAATAAATAAATAAATAAATAAATAAATAAATAAATAAATAAATAAATAAATAAATAAATAAATAAATAAATAAATAAATAAATAAATAAATAAATAAATAAATAAATAAATAAATAAATAAATAAATAAATAAATAAAAAATCTGATGTGACCAGCACATTACCTTCCGTCATTTCTATATATATTTCCACGACTTGATCCCCACGTCATTAATTGTAACCGTATATGATTCATATCGACAGGGGGGGGAGGGAATTGATGACGTCATGTTATCGGGTGAAATCGTCTGATTTTCGTAGTATTCATATAAATCAAAACTGAAAACTGACAGTATACAATATAACTTATACCGTGTGAATATTATTATTCATCAAAATTCGAAGTAAAACATTTATTTCGCAATAATAAACCAATTGAATAATTATGATGTAATGTCAAAACTGACAATATTATAATAAATATAACCTATATTGTGTCAGTTTTGTTATTCATCAAAATTCGAAGTATAGTTATTTAGCAATACTAAACAAATTGAATAAATACTATGTAAGTATAATGGATGAAATATATATACCTCTTTATATTGTCCAAAAGCAATATATTGCAATAATTGTCGGCAATCTTAGAAACACCGTCTTTACAATAGTAAAACATCGTCTTTGCAATAGCTAAATGCATAATATAATATCAAGAATTAACAAAACGGAGATAGCGTATACCCCTCCGAAACACCGACGATAATGAGATAGCGAATAAAAGTCTCATGTATGTCATGTATGTATGACAAAGATGCTAGATAAAAGTTTAGCAATTCTTGCATTAGAAATTAAAGAGATACAGAGATACAGAGTGTATATATAAAACCTATTGTAATTTTTTTATTAAACTGATAATGGGTGAATGCACACCTGAAACGTCCAATTTTTATAACATTTTAATACTTTAAAAGATGTGAACCTAAAAGCCTTCTTCATTTTACTAATTAATATAAACTATGGCTTATATTTTAATTCCTAAAATCTTGTTTCGAAATAAATTGCTTTGGGACTGAAAATTTAAAAATAATGTGACGTTGCATGGTTGTATATTTGTACATTTAAGAGGAAAAATATTTCAGTCGATTACATTTTTAGAGCGTTTTCTTATGGCTCTATTTAACTCTCATCGCTCACTTACTACCCTTCAGTGCCACCTGTTAACCCTGAGGCTACCATCGTCCTCTTGGACCCATCTAGCGCCCAAAAGGGAGCTATATCGCCCACTGATTTACATTATGTTCTTGACTCTTAATTCTAAACCCAATGAATACTATAAATGTATTCATATGAGTATAATGGATAAAATATTTTTAGTGTATGTATTTGTTGGAGAGCATATAGCTCTGGTTGACTTCATAAACTGCTTACAACGCCGAAAATTACTGGACACTGGGGACTATGTGGTAATTTCGGTAGATGATGAAATATATGATCCAAGTCGCCGAGTTCAAATTATTCAAAGAGGTATTTTTTTTATATTTAAATTTTTATTCGGTTAAATAAAATAAATTCTAGTTTTGAAACAATTAATAAAAACAATGTAATGAATTTTTCAGATTATTTAGATCCATTTCTAAATCGTCATATATTTGGTAATTCAGCCGATATTCTGGGATTTCGATCTGTTCTTAAACTAACTCCGTCGCATCCCAAAAACCCAAACTACAAGTAAGAAACTAATTACTGCACGTGCTGACAAGAAGAAATTAAAGTAGAATAATATTTTTGAAAGATGTCCGATCAAGGTCATCTACGAATTGTATGAATTAAGATTTTAGCCCCGCCCATTCTGTCAAATTCAGTAGTGTCGTTTATTTATGGGTCGATTCTGTTCAATACTGTAAATCTTACAGATTTGTAAATCTATAAACAAGTGACAAAAACACATCTATTCCTGTGGATTAATATAAAATGGTGGCAGCTTTCGTTGTGATTCATTATTTACAGATCTTTAAGACTTACAGATGTGAACAGAATCAACCCATATTTTTTTACGAGGGTAAGGTACTATTGTTATTTTATACGGCGCGAGCAGTCATGCTGGCCTTGACAAGCAGATATGGGGGCCCGTGTCAGAATACTATTTAGTAATTATGTACATAGATGTCAAATATCATAATTTTTCATTCTAAAATGCATGATTTTTCAATTCAATGTGGTTTAATATCCTCGATAAGTAGGTAAATTCCACGCTCCTGGTGACAAATTAATCACGTGAACTTAGAAAATCCTGAAAGTTTGAATGAAATTTTTTAACATTTGACATCTTTGTACATAATTACATTCAGACATGGGCCCCCCGCCCATGACTGCTCGCGTCCTATTATTATAAAAATGTATGTTACAGTAAAAGCCTTAAAAATTCAAAACTAAGTCAAAAGTTTATTGATAAATGTAAAACCAAATATGTGAAAAATAAGATAATTGACACAGTGACTGAAAATAACGTTATTCGCACGGCTATGAATCAAGGTAATAAATTTGAATTAATATATAACTTACGTTGCAGCGAAAGTATTGTCAACAACGAGCATTGCTTTAAAATGGAATGTCGTAACTTAGTCGAAATAATATGAATTTTTAAAAGACAAGCGTGTTATATCCATCCTTTTCGCACACGCTTCGTGTTATGGCAAATGAGAGAGATAAATGTATCATGATACAGATGGCCTTGATCGGACTTTTTTCAAAAAAATTACTGTACATCTGAAAGTGTGCGTTTTCGAAGTTACTTATATTGGGCCGAATTCAGTACTTTTCAGTAGTGTCCGTCTCTATAACTATGGAAACAGTTTGCATCTTTTTCATATTAAATTCTTCTTATCAGTGCGTATATCTCTGTATTTTGTTATTTTTAGATAAGATTCTCGTTAGTTAAAGAAAAGTGCTGAATTCGACCCAATGGCTGATACCACAAGCCTGGTTTTAACTAAAACACTGTTTTAAGTAATGTCAAATTCAAATTTCAATATTTAATTTCACCCTTACGTTTAAAGAGCGATTTTTTTTTAAATATTTGTTTGAATATAAACTATGTTCTGCTTTAAAATCATATTTTGATGAATTTAATATTATTTATTATTAATATTAAATAATTTGACATTTCTTAAAACATCGTTTTAGTTAAAACAAGGCTTGTGGTACCAGCCAATGTGGCTAATTTTGATTGTAGCATATGGAAAACTCTATTCTGTTAATTTTCTTAATCTGGAAATATGATCTTGCATTGAATATCGTATTCTATATTTAAATCCACTTTGTGTTTTTTTTCCTTCGTTGCCTCTATTATTTCTTTTCTTAGCTTATTTTGCAATACTTCCTCATTGGAATGTTTATTACTTTATTAGTGTGATACTATTGTTTAATTTTTAATTTATGACGTTTGTTAATTTTTAGAAACATGTGTGACCAAATGAAAAGAATATCAGCTCTTCCCCCATTTTGTGTTCCATACCACCATAAAATTTTTGGTAGTATATCAGTTCCCATAGATGCTGCACATTTGTACGATGCAGTTATGATATACGCTAAAGCATTGACAGAAATTTTAAAAGATAACGTAGATCCTAGAAATGGAACCGCCATTTTACAACGAATTATTAACCGACATTATCATTCCATACAAGGATTTGATGTAAGTAAAATAATTTATAAATAAGTTAATATTTATTTTAGGCAGCTGTTACGGAAATAGTTGCTTTACATAACCTTTTGTAACCGTAAAGTGTCACTTTTATTTTGACATCTATCAAAGACTACTTTACGGCCGCATTTATTTTACAGATGTTTTTATTTTTCGGCCGCATTTACTTTGCGAACTAAATTGTCAAACTTTTGTTTAAATAGCAAATACATTCAGTATTGTATTACATGCAGCTTAACAGGGAGTAATGAAAAAATCGTTGACACTAGTCGCTATCGTTCAGTTTCTTTCTCAACAAATTAATTATTGTATTTATTTTATTTGAAGAGATATGAAATATATTTTTAAGTAATAATTTATAACTTTGTGAAAGCCATAATCGCCTAAAAAATGTTATGTGCTCTTCGGCTTAAAAGTTGTTTTTTAGTTTCATCTGATTTACTGGCATCGGCCTTCGCCGATCTGTCATGTTTAAATTACCCGCACATGCCGTTGCTATGAGGCGTATCGATGCTATGATTTTACGGTCATTTATTGGTGCGGATTAATTCTACGTCATACATGGCGGTAACTTAAATATTTATATTACATATTTTTCTGGCCAATTAATAAAAATTTTGTCAAAAGAAAAAATATGGGTAGCAAATTTTTATCTTCTTTTCAAAAATATTAAATAAAAAAGCAAACTTGATAGGAAAAGAAGTTTTAATAAAAATAAATAAAAATGTATGCCTAATGCAGACAATGAATTAAGTGTTGAGAAGTGTAACCAATTCGGGCCCGTGACGTCACAGATATATTTTGAGAAATTCAATAATTCATATCTTGTTTACTGTTTCGAATTTTAACATCCTGTTTTCACCAATACTCCTAGTTTGTTATATGTGTATCATCAGAAAAAAATAATTTCTATAATATGTAATTATGTTATTTCTTATTATATTAAATCTGCTCAAAAATCAAAGCCAAAGCTTTCAAGTTCTTTTGTGTTCAGGTCATTGGCCTTAGTCTTCATTAATGTATTTCATTTAGCTACTTGACGATTAATTGAATTACTATGCTAATTCAATAATTATTTTCTCAAAGAGAATGGAACAGAAATTCATCCCGTGGTAGGATTCATTAGAAACTCACTATCGAATTTTTTTACCTTCCTATCCTATCACTGAATTATGATTCATAGTTTCAGAAATTTTCAATCTTAGAAATTCATTCCGTTTTTCAAGTTATCAAATTATACTTTTCTGCAAAAAAGACTCAAGTACAAGCCCAAAACCAAATGCATTCGTACCCTCTAAAAAAAATATTTTAACAGCAAGAAGAAATAAATTTTTAGATTACAATAGTTAAGACTATACCTATTTATGTTAGTATTATTTATAAAACTGAAGGTAAAGGAAACTGACAATATATTCAATTAATTATTATATTAAATTTTATATCTAGTAAAATTATTTGCAAAGTGATATTTATTTATTAAAGTACCACCTACAATTATATTAAAAACAAGAATAAATAAACTTCTGGATGCTATGATTATTACTCCAATTCACCAAATTTTGATATGGCGTATTATTAGAGTGTATAGAACTTGAATAGATTGCTTATAATAAAATTTCTTAGGTTTAATAATAATTTATTTGCAAATAAACCATTGTCTGCATGTGACAAATATTTTCGTCTTTAATAATTCGCAAATATTTTTTATTAAAGTAATAAAATTTAAGATGACAATTAATTGAATATATTATCAGTTACCTTTACCCTCAGTTTTATAGATAATACTAACATAAATATAGTATTATTTACTGTTGGAACGAAAAATATTGGGACTTTTCTTTTGTCTTATATTTGCCCGTAGATTATTGTTTAAATGAGAAATTTAGTTCATAACATTGTATTTAAATCCAGTACAGTTTATTAATACATAAAGTAATAAAAAAATGCCCAAATATAGTCTTAACTATTGTAACCTAAAAAAATATTTTTTATTACAGTTAGTATGATTATTTCAGAGGGGCTGGGCTCGTAGTGCTATTGTTTTTATTAAAAGTATACGCTATTGCATTTTATTAAAAAGTTATTAATAATATTATCATCATTACATGTGTAGCATTTTAAACCGTCCTCTTCAGGTGTACATAGACAGTAATGGTGACGCTGAAGGCAATTTTACTGTAGTTGCTTTGTTAGATGATTTTGAAATCAATGGAACTCAGCAAAAGAGTATGCAACCAGTAGGATTCTTTCAATATTCTACTACAAAGAACAGTACCATTGCTTTACCCGTAAGTATTATTAGTAATAATAACATAATTAATCTTAAGGTGATTAGACATTTCGATCTGACCAGAAACATATTCTTTTCAATTCTCTTGTTTTGGTTTTGTTTATCGTCATTTTTCACAACCTTTTTATGACAGTTTCTGAACTTTAACGTAAACGAATTAGTGATATTATAATTAGTTCATATTGTTTTTAAAAAAAAATGTCTAACACTTCGTGTCAGATAAGAATGTTTGCAAGTTGACCGGTTTCACATGCATTAAATAAATAACTTAAATTCATCATTTCAAAATCAAAAGCATATTAAGTTTATTACTATCAATTTAATTTTACAACTAACAGCTCACGTTTGACAATTTTTTTTTCATATTGTGTGCTACCTTTATTAAATAAATTTATATAGGAGAATCCAAAATGTTTAAAATTAATTACGAGTAGAAGTTATAGGAATCTATTGTCTATTAGTGATTACATTAAAGGACGTTTCGTCCTGCCGACGCAGGACATCTTCAGCTGTGTAGGTTTAAGTGAAAAAACTTAAGGTCTAAGGCAAGAAAGTCGTCAACCATTGACAAGGGGGGGGGGGCAAGAATGAGAGGGAGGATGGGGAAAATATGAATTGCAGGTACAAATAAGTATAATGATTTAAATTAAAAATAAAAAGGTATTTTTATACAAAAAAAATCAGGGACTACGAACGAAATGAGAACGAAAACGAAATAACGAAATAAACCGAAATTTTTATAACAACGAAAACGGAAACGAAAACGCAATATATTTTTTTCGTTCATGATTGAAAACGAAATAATTTATATCGGTTACCTTATTTTATTTAATATTTTATTTTATTTACAGCAAATATTTTACAGGCAAATATTATTGAATTTTCAGATAATTGATTTGCAAACAAGCAAATTTTCAAAGTAGCTCTCCAGTAGCTAATCCTGTTACGTGTTAGGTTAAACGGTATACTCGTAGTTTCATCTATTGAACACTGACTGCGATAATTTTCATTTGCACACACTGTCGGTATTCGTTTTATTAGTTATGTTAAGTACTTATATAAGAGAACTAACATAAAGGAAGATTTGCTTGAAAACATACTATTAGTTAGGTGAAATAAAATGTAATTAATGTTTTATTCTTTATCGTAAAAAAATCAGGCCATAGCATAAGCTTTTCTTCTTATTTGTATATGTATTATCTTTCCTTTATATGTATGTTTTATTTTCATGTTTAATAAAAAAAAACTTATTATATTTCTATATTTTCATCAATTGTTACTCATTAATAGTTATAACCGGTATTAACCGGTATTTAACTACTGTGAACGAAAACGAAAATATTTAGGGGGGAACATTAAGAACGGAAACGAAATTTTTCGGTTTCGTTCGGATAAGAACTGAACGAAATATTTTTCGTTTTTAGTCCCTGAAAAAAATACAAAGAATTGAAAGAAGGTAAAAAATCATTGAAAATTAATTGAAACATAATCTTCTGGGGTTTTGTGCAAATTTGTCGACCACTTTATTTAAAAAAAATCTTCTAGACTAGATTGTCAAAAATAAGTTTTCTGTGAACGCTCATCATTGCCAGGCCATTGAGACGACTTTCTACCATAGTGTTCCTCACTCAGGTTTTTATTTTTGTTAAGCTGGTAAGGATCGCTCCACAGTGTAGTGAAGTGTGCTATGTGCTATGCTATATTCGTAGGTGTGCCGACAGCTGGTGAGAGGGTGCAGGTGTTCGTGTCCGTAGCCGGTTGTTTCTGTACAGTGGGGTTTTCCACTGTGTACCGTAATCGCGATTGTCGATGATCGACAACACTGTTATCGTTTCCGTTTCGTTTCCCATAACTTTGGTGCGTGCCATTGTTAACCTTCCGTTGTCAATTTTGGTGTCCTGTAACTCTGGTGTGTGCCATTGTTACCCGTTCTTACCCCTCCACCCCCATTGTTGACCGTCTGCTATAATGAAAAAACTCCAGCAAGTATTGCTGATTCAGTTATATGATTATTCGCCGATTATATGCTAGCGATTATTATTTTCATTTTTTGTTAATATTCTGGTTTTTAATATATTTTAATAAAAGTTATTTGATTTCATTGTCAAAATCGAACTCTATCTCCACTAAGCTACCTGAGGCCTTTTTGGCGTTCAAGCCACTCTTTTCAGCGACGTTACAAGAGTGTCCTTTTTACCTCTCCTGTACTGTGTTACTGACCGACCGATTGGCGCCCGAGCAACCCGTTTGACAGCACGGAGAACTACAGAGGACGTGAAGTAAAGATTATAGACAAAGAGCACCGTTTGGCCATTTTACAACCTAAACAGCTGATGATGTCTTGCGTCGGCAGGACGAAACGTCCTTTTATGTAATCACCAATAAACAATGGATTCCTATAACTTCTACTTGTAATTAATTTATACTTCGTTTTTCGTTTGCTTTTTGTTCCCCTTTCAAAACCTAAGATCCGCTGTTTTCTGAAAGGAAGTATAATTTGGTATTTTCTATATCTCGCTATATTATTTTTTGTCATATTTCCAAATATAATTTCGTGTTAAATTTTAGGAATTTAAATACTTAAATGACTCTCGCCCAATTCAATGGATAGGAGGAAAATTACCGAGAGCAGAACCTCCTTGCGGTTTTCTTGGGGAGAAATGTGTGTATAAAACAGATTGGGCACTCGTAGCAGGCATATGCGTTGTTTCTAGTATACTTCTGATAGTGGGAATATTCGCATTGAAGTAATAAACATATAAATATTAATATTATCAAAAAATTACTGTGTATTATTTTTTACGGTTTAGGCATTATAGATATGAACAGAAACTAGCATGTTTACTATGGAAAATAGATATGAGAGATATTACAATTATTCCAACTGAAACTGCCGAAGCTACGACGCGAAACAAGGGCATGGTGAGAGAAATTTATAATTGCTTTAATATTTGTTGATATAAAAGGTCTTCTAAAAATACTTGTAGATTTAAATATTGATTATAAAGAGACAATATGACATGTATGAAAATTAATTACCTCACGCGCGTTGAAAAAGTTCCATAAAAACATTTAATGCAATTTTAGAATAATCTACTTAACCTCATATATTCAGTTCTCATTATTTCATAAAATTGAATCTATTGTTAAAAAAATATGCAAATTATTAATGTCTGCAGTATACGAGGGCCACGCGGCCACACTAAAATTATTGAGAATATAAAAATCAGTTAGGCCGTGAAAATTAAATTTATATTTTAAAGAATTATATAGACGAATCAAGGAGAGAGAACAGAACCGGAAGTGCGAACCATATGCGAAGGAAAAACCACAATTATCAACTAGTACAGTAGTGTCCGCTTATAACCTGCCATCAAAAATAGTTCGTTATAGCCGGAACAGAACAATAAGTTACAAATTTGTCATTTATTGAATATTTTAGTAAAAAAAAAATAACAATAACCATAAATATATATAATATCGTATGTTATATAACAAGTTATAAATGAAGTAATGACCTATAGCAGGGTTTCTTAACCTTTTTTTGTCTACCGCCCACTTTGTCATATTTTAAAGTGATGCAATTTGCTTATCGCCCACCTACATAATTCGCCATAATTTTAATGCACTTTATTTTGAAATATTGCAACCAATGGTGCACAAAAACAAATTAATCAGGTTATTCTATATCCTAAAAATCAAAAATTCAATACATCGTTACGCCACAAATTATAGTAGTTAATTAATTTGTACGTAATACACTATTTAGATACCTAGTTTGGAAATAGTAATTTGGGATTTAGTTGTATTTGATATGTGATTAGAGAAAGAGTATTCGAATAAAATAGTAGTTGTTCATTTTTGATTTCTTTATTTTTCTATCATCGTAATAAAATAATTTAAAAGGAAAATATGAGTGTCTTGTATTTGAGGCTGATTAACAATAGTTATTTATGCTACAAGAGAAGTAAATAGTATTTATTTGTCACCCGAGAGACGTGAGGGCTGGCAGTTAATTTCGAGACTGGTCAAAGATATTTACCTTTCGGTCGCATGTAAGATTTTTTCTTCTCCCGATGATTTATTTTTATCTTTGATATATTGAAACAAAAAATCTTAGTGTTCATTGGAAAATTTAAGAAGAAGAAGAACGCTGTCATCTGCCATATTTGACAAGTCAAATTATTTATGAAGTGACGACAATTTGAAAGAACTTAAATTCAATATGGTAAATTATGAGAATGAGCAAATAATTTCATATAAATAATATTTAAATTACACTCGGCAAAGTTCACAAAATTTCAGTCTCTGAATCAACCTCTCGGTCATTTATCAGAGACTGGCCCGCTCAACCAGAACCACAGACGCGTTTCGCTGTTATTGCAGCTCATCAGTGTGCAGTTTTCTATCTAATTTCATATAAGTTTAAAATACCTAATTGTTGGTGTTTAACAAAGTAGGGACGTAAAGGAGCTCCGTCGGGAAGTAAGGGAGTTATGTCCCGTCGTCAATAGAAACCGATACCTTGATGGTAAAATGAACATATGTACGTTTCTATAAACAACGTCCAATAGCCTACTTATCGGCTCGTTATATTTGTCGGAGAGGAGGCTCACCTCAGGGAAAGGGGTGTTGAAATTGTTCAAAAATACCCTTAAAAATAAAACATTATACATGTTCACTGTACTGCAGTACCTATAACTCTGTGTCGCACTCCGTGTTCGCCGCCGCAGTTACTTATCGTTCAGATAGTATAGAGATGGTTTAGCTAATTATGGACGCTGGTATAATGGAGCACATCGTAATTCTTAAGTTTCATAGCTCCGACGCTACAAAACTAAGAATTGTCACAAATCTTACGCATATCGGGTCCTCTGGGCAAAATTCGATTTACACTGGGAAAAATGCATATGCAGTAGAAATATAGGTTCAACATTAGAAGAATAGATGTCTTTCTTGTTCTTCAAATACATTTTTTAGCGATCTGTCAGATGTTCAAATATAGTAATAAAATATTTACTAGGGTTACAGGGTCCAACAGAACTAATTTTTGTCCAACCGTCGCCTACGTTATACTTACAAGGCCTGGAAATGTTCGGTATATTTCGACAAAAATCGAGCAACCGATCGTTGCAAAATTTCTCCGCAAGAGGCGCCTTTTCCGACCATTTGTATTCGTATTTTAAACTGAAATCGATTTATTATTGAAATCTATGTAATTACATACGAATATTATTTGTTGTTTTCGTTATTTATGTTATTGCTGTTATTAAATTTCTTGATTTTGTTTCCCGTCTCGGTGTTAAATGTAGGTATTACCTCTAATACGCGTTTTACATTGAACTGTACAATTAAAAATGGTTTATTATTGTGTGCCTTTTTGTACCTCAAAGAAAACAAAAAAACAGTGATGTTCGCTTTCATGAATTCTCTGTTAATCCGGAATTACGAAAACGTTGGCTGCAATCTATTTCAAGAGAAGGAGATAAACGTGGTTCTACATGGAAACCAACGGACGCATCTTATGTGTGTAGCAACCATTTTATAGAAGAAAATTATAGTAAAAGTACAAACAAATATACACGGTTATTACCAAATGTAGTGCCATCAGTAATTGAAAATTATCCAGTCCATAAACAAACGGTTAAGAAACCTGGAAGGAAAGTATATCTCCCCCGAAAAAATGTTTTGTATGATTGTAAATTATTAATAATACCTAGATTTACCGAAGAATTAAAGTGCAACATATGTGATAATACGTTATTATTATCTATTTTATTAGAAAAAAAATTTAAACCCATGTTGGACAATGGGGTGAGAACTATTAGTAATAGAGCAGGTTGTATTAAAAAAAAAAAATAGATAAAAACCAATAAATCGCAAAATATTAAAGGTTTAATACCTTAAATATATGTAGATATATACTGTACTATAGTATTGTATTTTACTGTAAAAGATTTTGGTTATTACAGTGTTACTTATATGTAGAAATTTGAATTGGGGTCGGAAAAAGCGCACCTAGCGGTCAAATTTCTAACTGAGAGGTTGCCAGCCCAGCGCGTTGCATTTCCAGGTCTTGTATGTATAACGTAGGCGACAGTCCAACATTAAATTCCAGCTCTTCCTTCATTCCAGTTAAAACCACGGTTAATTTAGTTCATGCCGTCCCTGGAAAGTTAGGGATGTTATATTAAGTATCGATGGAAGTCAACAAGGAGCGAAGCGGTTGAAAAAATATTTGTAATTTATTTCACAAAACAATTATAAATATGACGTTTAACAATAGTCATGTCAAAAAAAATAAAATTGTTGAATAATGCGGATATCAAAAGTTTCTTCGATAGAAAACGAAGCATGTTCGGTTGTCGTCGTTTTCGGACTTTGAAGTTATAAGAATTCTGAGTTCCGATATACTCGGTATAATGTGGTTTGATTTACGTATCGTGCATGCAGCATGAGTGTGGAGAGGCGCTTAGAGCTTAGCCTCCGTTGTATGCACAACAGTCTAAAGAATAGGCGTAACATATTTAATGCCTTAAGGCCATTTTACACCTATATAACAAATATAAAATTAATGAAAATAGAAAGAAGAATAAACATAAAAGAAAATGTTTTCAAAAAGTTTTTATAGTGATAAGTTATGAGGAGACTTAGCCTCCTTTATCTCCCCTGACGAGCCACCATTGCTACTTATGATATCGGTAGTAGGAAAAATATTTTAAATTTGATTGAAATTTGCTCTTTCTTCAATAATAATCAGTAAACGAAATACGTACAAAAAAACGTTACACTTTGCACAAAAATCGATGCTAGATTTACTATCTATGGGGTTAGTTCTACTATCGGTTGAGCTTTGTACACTTATTTAAATAACACACTGTATACGATAGCTTGTTATGGAAGTAATGAAATGCTGGATTGCAGTCAAAAAAAATTATTTAAAATTCGGCCTCTACCGGTTTCGGCATCTCCTATGCCTTCTTCAGGAGGTGAAAATTATTTTATATTTGCATGTATTCATTACTTCCATATACCCATCCAGTCAAGAAGCTTCATCATCCATAGCTTGTTATATCCAGGTTTGTTATATGCGGAAAAAATAATTGAATTTATGGCCGTTTCTTTCATGTAGTTCGTTATAAGCAAAAGTTCGTTATAAGCGGGTTCGTTATAAGTGAACACCACTGTAAATACAAGTATAATTTCATAATTTTTAACGAATCTACGTTTTAGGAAGATACCGCGTAACATCCTAAAAAAAGTTGACCTATTTATACTTGCCGTCAAATAAGTATGGACTGGAGATTTCTACACTGTTGCCAATTCAGAGGCAATGTTGAAAATGTTAAGTTATGAAGAAGTGGCAACACCGCAGGGCAAGGGATAGTGTGCGGAGAAGGGAAAAAATTGTGCATCAGTCCATACTTATTTGAAGGCGAGTATAATCATTTCCAAATTTCTAAATAATTATTCACATTTTAAATTTTTGAGTTGGTAATACATATTGAAAATGTAATGAATATTTTTTTCAGATTCAAGTATGCCGACATAGTGTTTTTCAGGCACCAGTAAGTAGCAGCATAACCGATACAATGGCAGACTTGAGTACTAAACGGGCATACACGAGGATAGGAATTTATAAAGGAAATATAGTAGCTATAAAACAAATCCATAAACGATCTGTTGATCTTACAAGATCCATTAGAAAAGAACTGAAACAGGTAGAAACTTGTGGATTTACAGCAAAAGCAGATATGTTACTGACTTTCTTTAAGACAAAAAACTTTAAATTTGATCTTTTAGCTTGAAATTTTTGAAAAATTGACCTATCTGCTGTTGTCATAGATCCACAGAAATATTTATTATTAATATTTATGTCATACTGGTTTCTAAAGCAACGTTTTAGGACGATTTATAAAACAAAAAGTGAAATATCATTTTAAAGTTGTAGAACTTTAAAATTTTGACCTTCATATTAAATCCTTTATTTAAGCGCACACCCAGCAATGGGTAATATGCCGTCATGATATATTTATTTATTTTATTTAATTGTTCTCTACCACAGCAGCTTCATTCAAAATATCTCGAGGAATACATTTTTCATCAATTATAGAGATTAAGAATGTTAACGAAATTCAATTTTAATCTGTTAAAATTTTGCTATAATTTTCCAACAATTGCGACTTGTACAAAAATCATACTGCTACGAATAAGGCTGTTGCAGAATTTTTTTTGGTTTGTTTCCACTCGGAACGAAAACGCGATATTTCGTTTTCACTCATTTCGTTCTTTATTTAAAAAAATCCGTTTTCGTGAATCGAAATGAAAAACCGGTTAAAATCGGTTAGTCCTGTTTCTTTTTAATTTATAGCAAATATAATGTTTTAAATTAATTGTTAATTAATAAAACAATTGCACACATCATATTTATAATAGTTATATTTTAGTAGTAAATTAAACAAAACATTTTTTTTAATTTCGTATGTTAGTACTTAATGTAACTAAGAAGACGAATACTGCCAGTGTGTGCAAATGAAATTTATCGCAGTCAATGTTCACTAGATGAAACTACGAGTATACCGTAACTTAACACATAACAGGGTAAAGGGTAAGTGCAATTTACATAGTATATATGTTCGCGTTATAATTTTATTGAATATATTGTAACGTTTATTTATATGGGTGAAGTGTAAAAATCAGAGATATATTAATTAATTAAAATAATACGTTTATTAAACGATAAATAATTAGGATAAATATTAAAAAGATAATAAAAATAACTAACTCTATGATTATATAATTGTAAACACTAATTTAAGACTAAGGATATTATTAAATACTTAAACACTAAGATTATTTATATAAACAATATTTATTTATATAACTACATTTATTTATGTTCACCACACGTAGACTGTTTACTTATATCACCCACTGTTCATTGCTCGTTGCTTCTATATATCAGACTATTTTTGCTGGCTTTGGGGACGGGTTAATATAGCGCGATGTCCTTCTCGAATTTTCTGACACCACAGTGATATTGAATACAAAGGATTTAGGTCATAGGTGTAATTAACACGTCTAGGCGTATGGGTCTTTCTTCCGCCGGGGAATACGTCATCGCTCGAGAATATTCTACCAGTAGCGGCGCTCGTATACTCTTAAGTCAGGGGCGCACGTTACAATATAGAATCTTTTCGAAGGAACTTTCGGTATGAAATTTATAGAAAATAGTATATGTTCGCGTTACAATTTTACTGGATATATAGAATCTTTTTAAAGAAACTTTCGGTGTGGGAAATATTTTTTAAAAAATGTGAAATTGGCTCATTGCTGCGTTCTTCTTTTGATAATTTAATAACTAAAAACCAGTATGATATAAAATTATGTATGAACCTCTGACGAAAAGTGTCTTTAAGGTACTCACAAGTAATTATGGCCTCGGCTACCCGTCTCGGCTGTAAACTTGCTCATATCTTAAAGATTCACTTTTCGTCCTAAATACATAAAATACTATTTATTATTTCCATATATTTTCGTAGATCCGAGAAGTACGCCACGAAAACTTAATTCCATTTATCGGCGCTTGTGTAGAGCATGGAAACATTGCTATTTTGACAGCATATTGCGCTCGGGGTAGTTTAGAAGACGTATTAGCTAATGAAGACTTGCACTTGGATAATATGTTTGTGTCTTCACTAGTCACTGATATTTTAAAAGTAGTTGTATTGGTTATTGTAGTGTATGACATATTCTAGTGGAGAATGCTTACAGGGAATGATATATCTTCACGATAGTGTAATCATGTCACATGGAAACTTGCGGTCTAGTAACTGTTTGATAGATAGTCGATGGGTTTTGCAAATCACTGATTTTGGTTTACATGAATTTAAAGGTAGTAGACTGCACACTAATCTATTTACTATGTTTTTTAACAGATTTTGAGAATTTAATATCATTATTGTTTATTAATATTTAATGAATTGCCTTTTATTTAAGCACTCTTCTTTCTTTAGAAAAATGCATAATTTACATAGTAGTTAATAATTTAAATACCTATTGGAATATAACATAAGTTGATGTTATTTTAGCGGCAGCAGAAGATCCTCAGAGTAAGAATCGGGAACTGCGAAGATGTTTATGGCGGGCACCGGAACTATTGCGTCAAACAACACCGCCTACACGAGGCACACAGAAAGGAGATATATACTCCTTTGCTATCGTGCTATACGAGATCCTTGGCCGGGCTGGACCTTGGGGACATACAGCTCTCTCTTATGAAGGTAAAATACATGAACATAAAACATAAACATAAAACAATTTAATGTAAACTGACAATATATTAAATTTATAAGTAAAAAACTAATGTTTTATTTAAAAAATACTCATATTCTTCGGGAGTCCCGAAAACGCGCATGCTTTTCTAAATTTGGGAGGGGCCAATTGCCCCCCGCTGTGTACGCCACTGGTTACTACGCAATAATCTATATATCGTTCGAGAGAACGGACCTGTTTCGCGCAGGTAACTATAAAATTTGGACGGAGGAAGTCATACAAGAGTTGTATTGTTATTATTTTTAGATTCATATAATTAAAGTACTGCAAATGTAATAGAAATACGGAATATAATAATAGTAAGATATTATTTCATAATAATACAAAATTGGTTCATAATCGGGTCCGTTCTCTCGTGGAACGAGGTATAGTTAACTGACTTTACCAACGTATAGCATACATTATTTAACTACTGCAGACAATATATTCAAAAGTAGGATATGATATTATAATGTGTAATGTACATAATTTTAAGAAATTTTAGAAAACTAGTACGGACAGTAGAAAACGTTTATTTTCTTAGTGACTACAGTTAAAATAATTTCAGAACTTAGAAATTAATCATTTCAATGAGTTTTTTTACCTTCCGTCACCTTTAGATAAGAAGTCTGTGGTCAAAAAATTCGAAGTTTTTAATAAATAATCACTATTTTACTATTTTTACGTTGTCTGTATGTATTTGCATGTGTATGTGTGTATATATGTGTTTGTGTGTAACGACAATTTCGGCCGCGATATCTCTAATACTACAATCCGAAAAATTACGATTTTTACACATTCCTCTTCCTTACATCCATATGCAGACGTGATTAGATTTTGGTTATAATTGGTCAACCGGAATTACCCCATTTGAAGTTTTTAACAGTTTTTATAGAAAAAACCCTGTTAAATATATTTTATTCACATTTACTGTTATTAAAACATTAAAGAATATTTTATTTGCTATACGATTTGATTGCATTTTATACTTCAAATTCAATGGATATAGAGTTAAAAAATTAGAAAGAAATTAAATTTCATAAATCAGCCAGCTATGCTATAACTATGGAAACAGCTACTATATTAAGAAAATTCTGATTGAAAGATGTCAGTGTCAAATGCAGTTAACATGTTTGTGTTATAATTTTACTGGCAGAATTTTTTGCAACGTATAAATTATCTGTATATACAAAATACGTCGAACTGACGGAAGGCAAAGTACTAGAAATATAGAATCTTTTGCAAGAAACTTTCTGTATGGAATTTGTGCAAAATTCATGAGCGAATACAATTTAAATTATTTTGTAATTCATTACAGTCCTGTATGTTACGAATTTCCTTATATAACTTAATATCATCTGCGTATAACAGAATATTACATTACAATATGTTTAAAAATATCATTAATGTATAATAGATACAAAAAAGGTCCTAGATTCGAACCCTGTGGGACACCGGATTTAGCAGTGTAACCATTACTCTTATGTCAATTACAGACTATGTATTGTAGCCAATTAGTTAAGTACGATTAGAAAAATTTATTGTAATATTGAATATTTAATTATGATAGTATTCACATGTTTATTTGTAGAAATTATCGAACAAATTCGCTCTACAAGAAGAGCAACACCTCTTCGACCATCTCTCTGTGAACTTGGCGCTCCTGAATATGTTACCAAGTGCATTAAAGCCTGCTGGGACGAAGATCCAGATCTACGTCCAGACATTCGTTTTGTTCGGATCAGACTTAAAGGAATGCAAGCTGGTTTAAAATCAAATATCTTTGACAATATGTTAGCTATTATGGAGAAGTATGCTTACAATTTAGAAGGGTTGATTCAGGAACGAACGAATCAACTCAGTGAAGAAAAGAAAAAGACAGAAGCTTTACTCCATAGGATGTTACCAAAATCAGTGGCAGAAAGCTTGAAAAGAGGGGAACCAGTCGAAGCAGAGAGTTTTGACTGTGTTACTATTTATTTTAGTGACATAGTAGGATTTACAGAATTATCTGCCGTTAGTACCCCACTACAAGTCATTGATTTACTGAATGATTTATATACTTGTTTTGATTCTATCATTTCTCACTACGATGTTTATAAAGTAAGAAACATATGAAGTCTGTCTGGAAAGTATCCGATTTTGTGCTACAAATGAAAATTGAGTTATTCTTAGTCATTGTTAACGATGTACTTCAAAATATTTTCCTTCGGAAACCACAACCTTTTTCCAGCGGTCCTATCACTTTCGAAACACTCCTTGAAGTCGGTTTTCGGAATAGCAAAAATATGCTTCGTCGCGTTGTGTTTGATGTCTTCTACATCCTTAAATCTTCTTCCCTTCAATGGATTTTTCAATTTGGGAAACAACCAAAAGTTACACGGAGCCAGATCTGGACTGTACGGAGGCTGTTGAAGTTGTACGATGCCATGTTTGACCAAAAATTGCTGAATTAGATGCAATGAGCATCCAATCCCCATTATTCCAGGTGTCTTGGAAGATTGGGCTTTTTTCTCTGGATCATAGCCGTAGACCCACGATTCATCGTAATTACCTTTTTAAACATTTCTGGGCTGATTCTAATGAATTCCAATTTGTCCCGAACGACATGCACTCGAAAGTCCTTTTGAACTTCCGTCAGGAGTCCTGAAATGAATTTCGCAACCACACGACTCATCCCCAGATCTTTCGTTAAAATAAATAATAAAAAAATGTCTTCTTCTAACTCTCGCACAATTAAACGACGGTTTTTGTTGACCGTGACACGAACACGTTCCAGATATTCCGGAGTTTTGGTCGTTGCAGGCCTTCCAGAACGAGGATCACTATCCACTAACGTTCGGTCATCTTTATATCTTCGAAACCATTGTTTAATTTGTGTATTACTCATACATTCGTGACCGTAAACTTTACGAACCATACCGATAGTTTCAGAAGAATGACGTAGTTTTTGCGAACCGTAACAATCTGAACAGTTGTAGGGTCATATGGTTGTTTTTGACAATATCAGATGTACAGTAACATTTTTGAAAGATGTCCGATCAAGGTAATCTGCGAATTGTATGAATTCAGTAGTGTCGTTTGCTTAGTTTTTACTGTTATTTTATTATTATTATAAAAATATATATATTACAGTAAAAGCATTCTAAATTATAAAATAAGTTAACTGGTAAGTTTATAAGCAAACGTCAAACCAAATATGGGAAAAATAAGATAATGACAGTGTCAGTGACTCTGACAGAAAATAACGTTATTCGTATGGCAATGAATCCAGGTAATGTATCTGAATTAATAAATAAACTTACGTTACAGCGAAAGTATTATTAACAACGAGCATCGTTTTAATGTGGAATGTCTTAACTTAGTCGAAACAATATGAATTTTTGAAAGACAAGCGTATTATATCCATCCTTATCGCACACTCTTATAGCCTTTGCAAAAGAAAGAGATAAATATATGCCTATTTGTTAATTCGTTCATGATACAGATGACCTTGATCGGACATCTTTAAAACAAATTACTGTAGGTATAAAGACATAGTACAAGGTCGGATATGTTCCGGACAGACCTCGTTTAAAAAAAACATAAATGGTTATTAAATTTATATTGTGTGTAATGTTTAGATTGAAACCATAGGCGATGCATACATGGTTGTAAGCGGTTTACCAATTAGAAACGGTGATAGACATGCAGGAGAAATAGCTTCAATGGCTCTTCATTTGTTAAGCAAAATTAAAAAGTTTGAAATACGACACAGGCGAGGAGAAGTTTTGAAACTTCGTATAGGAATACATTCTGGTATGAATTAAAATATAATCCTTAGGCTTTAGTACTATATTTGACTGTCTAGGTCGTTGCGTGGCTGGAGTAGTTGGCATGAAAATGCCTCGCTACTGTTTGTTTGGAGATACAGTTAACACAGCTTCTCGTATGGAAAGCTCGGGAGAAGCTTTCAAAATACATATATCGCAGACAACGTATAACTTATTGCAAGGTTTGGGTGGTTTTAGATGTGAAGAACGAGGAATTATCCCCATTAAGGTAGGTAATATCAGCTAGCCATTATTTTTGATGTTGAGATTCTTCGTATTAATACGTATACAGTATGCCCCCGGATTAATACTCTCGCATCTCGTCTCATATTATTGCTTTTTTGCGAGACGAGAACGAGAGCGAGATTGCGGTTTAAAATTCGAGGCGAGATCGAAATAACAACTGCGAGAAGCGAGAAATCTCGCAATAAAAAGCGTTGGTAACTTTATAGCTTTGATTAGTAAATTCATTGAAAAATGGACTAGAGAATAATTTACAAAGGGTGGAGTCAACGCTAATACGTGCATAGGACACGGGAATGTGAAAATCATATGAATCCACTATATTTTTTTACTCTATCCAAAGTCTGTATCGGTTTAGAGTGAAGATAAGCAAAATAAAGAAAAAATCGGTTTTGCATCCAACAGAATTAGTTTTTCTCCAATCTGTGAATGACAGAAGTGTTTCAAGTCAAGCAAAAAAAAAAATCTTCCCGTTCTTCCTATAGCATTTCTTTATAAAATCAATAATAAAGATTTTTCCCCCTAGTAAACTCAATCCGGGGACATACTGCATAATAAATTTAAAATTTTGCGAAATTAAGAAAAAATCTCATTAACCATGAAACTGACAGTAACAACGAAACAGTGCTGCCTTAGGAGGAATGGCTACCCCTATATGAAGCGAAAACTCAAACAAAAGTGTCCTTGTACTAGAACTATTAAAATTTTAAAACTTCAACATTAGATGAATATACTTATTAAATGCTTCTGACATGAACCTGCATTTAAAAAAAGTATTATTGAAATCTATTACATAATGCTGGATTTATACAGCGTAAGCCGTAACGTAACGTGCTGTAACGTAATATAAAGAATAAAACAATGCAAACATATGTGACAATTTATAAAGACGTAAGCCGTAACGTGACATATCGTGCTGTAACGTGTCAAAAACCCAAAGATCGCCAACTTTTATCTTTCTACGTTACGGCACGTTGCGATATTACGAAAATTATTACTGCCCTGCGCTATAGTCTGTTTTTAATTTAATTTAATGTGTCAAAGTTTAGGTAATATATTAATTGGGAATAAATATAAAGAATACTGCATTATGAATAGTCTGTTTTGTGTGACTGTGACTGACTTGAGTGACATGTGTCAAAGTTTAGATTATTATATTAATTGGAAATAATGGAAATATAAAGATATATATATATAGTGTACTACGAATAAAATAACCTATTAAATACAAATCTGACGTACACTTGTACACAGAGCATGATCATAATTTTTACAAAAATGTACCGTAAACGTTCTGTATAAAATGCTTAGAAAACTCACGCGTTACGATAGGTCACAATACGCCACGCCACGGTATGTTACAATACGGCTTACACTATCTATATAAATCCACCATTAAACTACCGATTTGTTCGGATTACTGAATTTGTATGGATAAGTGTAAATAACGTCAATTTAGTAAATTTTGCAATATTTATTACAGTATTTCGAGAACAAAAACACTAAAATTAAGAAATAGAAACAAAAAATATAATTATTGACTTATAATTTTAATAGTATTTTTTTTCTCTGTACGTGTTTACATTACCTCTTCTCATTGCTATGTAATATTATTCTGTAATTGGGATGTAAGCGTGCTGCGTCCTGTTGAATAATAAATAATTAATTCTGAAAAAAAATGTAAATAGGTATTTGTTTGTTTTCGGGCATTCGTTCCGGCTATAATCGCCAGTCGCTGAATATTAAGTATTACTATTTATTAATCAATGTATGTATGTACACACATCTATCAATTGCAATCTCGGAGTGAAATGGTTATGACATCCCGCCAATTCAGGGGTGGAAACTAAATCAAAAGTTGATAGGTTTTTCCCAAAATCACACGTACTTGCTGTTGTTTTCGGAGAAAAATTATACCGCAATTCGGATTAAAGAGTTTTTGTTCGCATTACGGATTGTTTTCTATCCAATGTTGGAATTACTGGATGTTCAGATTAACATAGGTACGGATTAAAGGATCTCTCTACTGTATGTGACTATGATTTCATTAATACTTTTTTTAAATGCAGGTTCATATGTTCGTCTAATGTTGAATATTTTAAAATGTTAATAGGTTTAGTACAGGAACAATTTATTTAAATTTCCCCTTCATATACGGGATGTAACAGCTAATCGAGCTACCTCAAGTAATTTCTATATACCGGGATTTTATTTTATCAGTAAACATAGGGTGGCATTACCATAGTTACAGTATAAACTGATTGACAGCAATGTATTAAAGCGTTTATTTTATGTAAGTAAACATATGGATAATTAACTACACTAAAATAAATATTAAATTATGAATTAAAGGAACTAGAAATTATTTATTTATGTTTATACACTAACTAGTGAGGAATTTTTATTTTAACTTATCAAATACTCAAAATTGGCACCACTAACTTCCAAACAATATCCTACACGATTATAAAAATAATTAACAGCATTCGTTTTTTGCTGGGGAGTAATATTTTGTGAAGCTGCACTAATTCTGTTTTTTAAATGTTCAATGTTAATTCTCTCTTCATTGTACACATTTTTTAAGTGTCCTCAAAGAAAAACATCATTTGGTGCAAGCTATAATTATTATAGATTTTTCGAATTGGTGCTGGGCAGGGTCTGGATCAATTATTAAATGTAGCAGCAGATACATCTGAAACTTATCTTAGGCTTATATTTGAATTATACCTGTTATAATCTGCACATTTTCGTCAATTTTATAAAAAAAAACCATTTTGAAATTTGAGAGTCTAATAACTATTCCCTATGTTTCCTCATAAAATAAACGCTTCAATACATTGCATTTTGTAACTATGGTAATGAAACTGCTCTATGTTTACTGATAAAATAAACTCTCTGTATTCTTACTTAACAAAAATATTGAGAAAAAATTAAATAAACTTGATTTTTACATTTATTTTTTATTAGGCTATGTATGAAAAACATTTAAACTTGAATGAAAATGAAACAAATATTTGTTAATAACGTTATGAACAGTGTTCTACTTGATTACTATCCTAAATAACTCAAATTGACAAATAACAGATGTTAACTAGGTGTTTACGATCAAGTGTGTGAGTCTCTTCGACGACGGCTGCAACTTTGTTTACAATTGATCGTAAACACCTAGAGTCCTTAGTTGTTAAATCTGATGTGGCCAGCACAATACTTTCCGTCAATCCTGTGTATTATGTACAAGTTCCATACATAAATTTTCTAAAAACCAATGAGTATTGGACCTAAGTGTATTAGAATTTTTTTCTTGTTTTCATCTCTACTATCACCTGCTAAAGTGTGTAAAGTTTTTTTATTAACACCCTGTATATTACAATTAAAAAAAAAATTTTGTATTGTAACTTGAGCTTGTTCCAAAAAATATTTTCTTCTTTAATCCGATGTCCCCCTTGGTCTTCTATAAGATTATCCTTATAGTATTTTATTGTATCTTGTTACACCCTGTATAGTAGGCAGGGGTAGCCATTTCTCTTAAGGTAGCTTATTAATAAACGTTTATTTGGATTTTATTTGTTATAATTATTACTATCTTGGCCGCGTGCCTGAGTGTCTGGTCGCGAATTTGGGAAACCGTATTTGATCTTGACCAAATATTTCGAATTTTAAATAGCACAAAATTGACCCCTGTGGTGTTCCCTCCATGCCAGCAATGTGCGGTGACGCCTGGTACATGCCCGTACGGTACAAGTATGTCATCATTACCGAAATCTGTGTACAAAGCAGATTGGCACATCCAATAATGGGTTATATGCCGTGATGATATATTTATTTATTTTATTTATTAGTAAAAAAATATGTTTTGTTACTGTCAGTGAGAAGTGCAACTTATTGAACAATAGTAATCGAGTGAGGTTCTTCCTCCAAAATTACAATTATCATTACACGTTTGTTACACAATATTATAAATAGTGATGATTTAGGGAAAAGGTGACATGCGAACTTACTGGCTAGTCGGAGAAGATCCTGGTCAACGATTAGCTCGAATACGGGAGGAGATGTTAGGTTCGTCTCTTTTCAGCAGTTTAGACTCAGACCGTAAGACAAATACGTATCTGAGCAAGCAAATATTTAGTAATATAATTTGTGATTTGTTGTAGGTTTAAGCGAAACTCCCGATTTGCTACGTCGACCTTGTGGCTATGGTTTACTTCCAGAAAATTCCACAGCCCTTTTCAGTAACTTAGACACCAGTTCATTGTCTATTTGTCCTTTGCACCAATTACATGAACGAGCGCGGCGAGCTTATGAACTTCACAATTCAGAAGTAAGTTTTTAAAATATCCGAATTATCAAATTAAGTGTCATTTCTTCTCTTTCAGGGAAGTGCAGTCAACACTTTATCCTGTTCTACTTTGCTTGGAGCCAATCAATGTATGGGTCAATCCTTAGCATTGAACCCAAAACCTCGGGCACCCAGGTCAGCTCCTGCTGTAACGTTTCAACACAACGATAGTGAAAATTATGTCTAATGTAATATTATTTATTATATTAATATTCTTATGAATACGTAAATATATATGTCAAATATAATAACTTCATGTAATCAATGATATATCATTATTATTTTTCACTACGAATGTAATTTACAAGGGTCATTTCATAAATAATGCATAGGTTGGCAACACTGCGAAATGGATGAAGCAACAACAGTGACATACGTCAGTGTAGTAGAAGGCTTGGGGAAAAGCGTATGTTTTGTTTTCAATTATGGCGTCATCTGTTTCACAAAACAATCACGTTCATTTGTTTAATATAACAGTGATTACTTCATTTTTATAATTTCAGTATATTCAAATAAAAATATATATTTTTTCATTATTTTTATTATATATACAAATTACATTATTTAAACAAAATATTTTATAACAAAAGCATTTTCTTCTCGTCATTGATTACTTGGAATTGCCAAGTGAGCATATTCATATTGATTACACATTATTTAAACATGTATCAATTGTAGTTGATCTATTTGGTCTTCCTATAAACGTTGTTCTTTGTGGTTTTTGAGGTGCCATTTCATACATTTCTCATAATATGTGTGATTTCTGTAAACCATTTTATCATATTTAGTTTTATATTGTATTTTATAATATTAGTATATTACAAATAACATTATTAAAGAATAGCAGACTTACAGATTACAATTACAGCGACGGTAATGAGCATAAGAATACTTAGAATTAAAATGATAGGAAAAGTTTATATTGTTTTGCAGTGATTCCTGGACATATCTTTGAGGCACACTGTTAGATTTCCATTGAACAACTTCAGGGGGGCGTACATTATACTATACTTTGGTTCACGAAAGATGACAATTCAAGGTCACTTGTTCGAAGAAAGTATACACAACATTTAATATAGTAGTACCTTAGCAATCATTTCATGTTAGAAAGAGAAAAATTATTTGACGTATGTCTATGTAATTTATGTGTCAGATATACGTTCTTATTGACATTACTTTCTAACACGTTACCAATATTAATGACGTATGTCGTAGAGTAACAGATATCTAATTATCTACTACACTGCCTTCTATGCTAATATTTACCCAGTGACGATGACATTTAAATAAAATTATTATTCCATGGTTTTTATCAAGTCTAGGTTATGGTGTATTGTAAAAACATAGGTGAAGAGCATAAATCTTTGAGAAAGATATTATTTAAAAAGAAACATAATTTTCTAATAAATTACACTTATTTTTTTCAGTTAAAATGTATCCATAAATATTTCATGTTGTACGTCTATGTATACGAAATGCAGTCAAGTTATCTGTAAGTAATATTACACCATACGGTTAATAAAGGACCTTGAATTGTCATCTTTCGTGAACCAGACTATACTACAAATTCCGCCATAATTGCACACAACATAAGGAGTATATAAAATTGCACAGTTTTTATTTAAAACGTGAAAATTTTCACTTCAATGTTGATAACAAAAAATGAACAAATCAGTATCCATAGCTACAGGGCAATTGCAATCACAAACGTAATTTACGTAAAATGTAGCGTCAGTAGTAGATATTTTTCTTTAAATATCTACGTTTGAAGAAAAAATGTGTCATTCGGAGTAAAAGTGTCTTTGTGTGCCTCGCGTGCATTTATCTGACTCGCCCCGCTCGTCGTTTAAACTTCCACGCTCGCCACACAAAGTATCACTTTTACTCTTAATAACAATATACAGGGTGTTTCAGGACTAGTGTAACAAACTTTAACAGCTTATTCCTGAAGTCATGTTGACCCAAAAATATCATATGAATATAGGTCCTATTCCTTCTAGTTACCAAAATACAAGAGGTTGAAATTCTATAAATAACACGAAATTTTCTAATTTTTGTAATCAAGGTACTTTCAGAAAACAAGAGTTATTATTGAAAAGTTATACCTTATTTGTATTAATTAATTAATTGTTTTAATTAAAAATTGTTGTACTTTTGATTGTATTTTTGTTTCATAATGGATGTCCAAATCGTATTCGTTAATATTAATAAATAAAATTAATTAATACAAATAAGGTATGACTTTTCAATAATAACTCTTGTTTTGCGAAAGTACCTTGATTACAAAAATTAGAAAATTTCGTGTTATTTATAAAACTTCAACCTCTTATATTTTGGTAACTAGAAGGAATAGGACCTATGTTCATATGACATTTTTGGCTCAAAATGACCTCAGGAATAAGCTGTTAAAGTTTGTTACACTAGTCCTGAAACACTGTACTATTGTACAATTCATTGTTGCAATCATATGACCATTGTTTGAATTTTATTCATACGATAAGTATTTTTTACAATGATAAAATATGTAAACCTAAATGAATTTTTCAAATTATATGATATCTCTTGAAAAGTTATTTTCTTAAGCATCTATCCCTCATATAATCTAGGAAATTTATAAAATTTGATACTTCAATTGGTAATTTTGTAATAATTATTGCACTCTCCACTGTATCTCGTAATATATGACGTCCTATTATTCGCATTCATTGCAAATATTTTATAAAATAGAAATTGCAAACAGAAACTAAAACATAATCTTGTTGCATTACTAAAACGACCCAAAGTTGTCATTTTTGTCCGCTGTCGGCGCTGACTACTTTTGTGTACACCGCCTATTCGATCAATATAACGATCAAATTATTACTCTGTGATGCTATAACTTAGTTGCTTAGCAACTGAAATACAAATAATTCAGTAATGACAACAATTTATGACAGTAACAAGGTGACGGCAAGAATTGTTTCACATTTTTAAGTATTATTATAACAACATAGTATATTAAAATGTCATACAGAGATCTGAGAAGTAAGTAAACTTATTACGTTTTGAAATAAATGATAGATTGTTTTTTTCATAGACTTTACAGAAATGCTACGAGCTCTTGGATATCCACATTTAATTTCAATGGAAAGTTTCCGAATACCCAATTTTACTTTAGTGGCAGAAATTCTTATTTGGTTAGCAAAACGTTTAGAGTCGGATGCAGATATTCCAACAGAAATTAACACGGAAGATGAAAGAGTAGCCTTGATAAGAGCTGCTGCCCAATTTATGGTAGATTAAACAAATTATTCCAGTCACTGGAGACAAAAAAGGCCCTTGCCTTACAAAAGGTGGTAGTTCTGATTTTAATATTTTTAAGTCGGGACTCTGATGTAAAATTCAAGTTTTCGACCTTGGGAACGGAAGGCGCGAGCCGCCATCTTTGATTAAATTTTTAGCTATTTTTTCAAAAACAGTGGCCCGTATTAAAATTTTACAAGAATGCAAAATTAATATTTTGTACAAAAAAGGCTTCTTACTTTTTTTTTTACCTAGGATGACCTGTCAAAGAGATGTTAAAAATAGTTAACCAGAATAACAATTTTGATAAGAAATTTAAATTACTCAAAAAATAAATAATATATTTAGGTATTTAATATCTAGTCTAATAGGTTTTGCTAATTATAACAGTTTATATTCATCGTAGCATCCACTACTCTGACCTGGTTAAAGATACGATAACGTGGTTTGAAAATTTGCATTTAGCATAAAATTCTTCTTCATGTCATGTATTACCATTACTAATAAATTACAAGAAATCCCTCTAAAAATTTTAATATCTGCAAATCGGTTTAGAATTTATTTTATAATCTGAAATTACGCCATGTATTAAACACGTAATATTGTTTATCTTTAATCGTGTCGAAATTTCAGATGAAAAAATGAGTTCTAAGCCGATTTACAGATGATTAAAATTTTAATTGTTAGTAAGTAGAGAATCGCTCATCAAATCAAAAATCGTGTAATACATGACATGAAGGAGAATTTCATGCTGAATTCATATTTTCAAACCGCGTTATTGTATCTTTAACCGGGTCAAAGTAGTGGATAAATTTGTAGGAAAGCGTTGACAAAAATTATTTAAAAGTCATCGATAATTTACTTCTTTCAATACCACGATGAATACAATACCTATGGGGTCTCGTGTCCGCGTTCCTGAGTGTCTGGTCGCGAATCTGGGAATCCGGATTCGATCCCGATCAACGCCAAATATTTCGAATTTTAAAAATTGACCGTGGGTGACGCTTGGTAAACGCTATGTCATCATCATTACCGAAATTTATGTACAAAGCAGCCAGCAATGGGTAATATACTGTGATGATATATATTATTTAAATACATACCTCCATATTTACTAATGCTAAATATTATGTATTTTTAGTTCCGTTCCATATAACTATTGTTCTATTTCCAATTTTCCCTTTAAAACGCTACTATTATTAATTTGAAATGATTATTTTTTGACAGTGACATTTATCTGTCATTTACATACATTTAAGCTGAACTGTGTAACAATGGAGTTGTGTTTAAAGCATAAGCTCCGGGATATAATTTTTATATTATTTTATAAATTTATCCATGAAAATATAGAAAAACGATTAATGCAAACCTGTAGAAAATTTAATAATCTTTAATTTTTATAAAAAAATATTACGAATATATAACATTTAAAGGTATTTTTTGAAGAAAAACTATTTTGAGCTTCAAATAAAGTGCCATTTGAGTTGGAGTGCCCAGAAGATTCAAATACCCACAGACATCATCGTGAAAATGTTAAAATCGGATTGTAGTGACCTTAAAACGTGGTCATTTATAAAAATCTCGATATGCGTTCTTTTAGCACGATCCCTATACCTCTCTTACCAAGTGCAGCAAAAGGTAAAAATGTAAGAGCCCGTTTTGTACAAAAAATTAGAAGCTTTAATTTTGTATTCTTGTAAAATTTTAATACAAGCCACTGTGTTTGAGAAAATGGCTGATTACATAATCAAAGATGGCGCCTCGCGCCTGCCCTCCCCAAGTCGAAAACTTGAATATTTCATCCTGACCTAAACAACATATTTTAAAATCAGAACTACCTCACCTTTTGCAAGGTATAACCTCTACTGATTGGCTTACGATAAATCGTATTTTTTTTCACATAGGCAGTAAAAATAAACGTAAAGTTGAATACTAAACGTCTTTATCAAGCCGATGGTTATGCTGTAAAAGAATTGTTAAAGATTAGTACTTTATTGTATGATGCTCTTCGAAACACTGATATGAAAAATGAAGAGGATGAACCAGATGAGAATATTATGTCATTACGTGAATTCGACATATCGGACAAAATACGGGATTTGAAACAATCGAGACAATTAGCATCGGAAATAACTACAAATGGAGCAGGTCTATATGACTTACTTGGAAAAGAAGTCGATTTACGAGTATGTGACTTAATATACATTGGTGGTGACCGGCACAGCCGAACAGGACTAAAATCAAACTTTAGTAATTCCCTGCTTCCCTAATTATTTTAAATTTTAAATTACGTTATGAGAGATAAACCGTTAGACATTTGTAATTTATTTAGTTTCAATTCCATGGCTATACTGCTATTTTTGTGGTCATATTCGACATTTGCATAGATACTTTTTGCCGATACAAGGCATACAAAATTAATTTTGTTTATTGATTCAGTTGTAGAATTTTATGCTCTACAACTTTTATTTGAAGCTATTTTACCTAAAATAATTAGGGAAGCAGGAAATTACTAAAGTCTGATTTTATATGTTAAAGTCCTATGTTCGGCTCTGCCGGTCATTTGAAAATACCGTTTTAACATTTATTCTCACATTAAAAAAAAAAGATTTAAAGTAATTGTTGAATTAAAATGATTGTTGATAATATAATTACAAATTATTCAAACTAATATTTTGAATCAACAGTCAACACAACACTTTCTTTTAAATATTAGTTTCATTTTTTATTTGTTTAATTTATATGATTGTTGATATTTTCAAAACAAATGTAAAGAATCATGTATCATTGAAATGAAGTAACATTTATACGAATGAATTAAATTGAACCTTTATTTTCACGATACATGAATTAAAACGATTGTCTATATCTGTGATACTTGAATTAAATTGATTGTTTAATTTTACGATACATGAATTAATATGACTGTTGATAATTTTAAAACAATCAATTTAGTTAATGGTGTCTATTTCAAGAACTATTTGAAATTTGGCCACTCTTCGTAACTTTTTACAAATGGTTGTAATTTATTAGTGACACTAGATCACGAGGATGAGTATATGATTATAATATCAATCATAATAAATATTTAATCAAATAGCCGCCTCAGTGCGTGTTGAAGCAGCGGACAGCGCTCGAAGCGACCTTCACCGCTCGGACCCTGAGGTTGTGGGTTCGATTCCCACCAGGGGCTTGGATGTTTGTGTGTGCTCTTCCATCATCTCCATCAACTCAAGTTATACAGATATAAAAAAATATATACGAAAAATTAACTTACCCCCATTAACATCGATTGTAATAAGTTAAAATGTAAAACTTTAAATACAATAAAGAATTATTATTAAATATTTAATCAAATAATAGTTTCTAAAATTTGTAAACTATTATTTAATAAAAGTTTCACGACGCTAATTAAAAAAGAAATAAACAATCGTATTAATTCACGGATCGTATAAAGGGTCAATTTAATTCATTGATATAAATGTTACATCATTTCTATATTTGAATTTTTACGATTGTTTTGAAAATATCAACAATCATAAATTAAACAAACTAAAAATTAAACTAATATTAAAAATAAAGTTTTGTGTTGCCTGTTAATTTAAAATATTTATTTGCAAAATTTGTAATTGAACAAACATTTTATTTCAACATCAGTTTAAATCTTTCTTTTTAATGTGAGTATATTTTACGATATATTAATTTGTACGACTATTTCAAAATGTGGGAATAAATGTTAAAACGCATTGTATACGGTTACACCTGTATTTCTTAATTTATGTTTTTAATATATTATCAGTCTTTGAGGTATATAAGCGTGGGTCGCCAATTCGAACTTAGTGAGGTAGAAAACGGAGTCAAAAACGCAATAGAAGCTGTTCGTCAAGAAATTGAAGAAACTAAACAATTAATCAACAACGTATCATCTACAGAAACAAACTTGGACACTAAAATCGAACGTCGAAAAGTTGAACTAGACCGTTATGAAAAACGATTACAAACTTTAAAAAAAGTCAAGTATGTTTTCTCCATAACTAAAGTGTTTTTTTTCTGCCAATTATAATTTTTTATTTCCTTGAGGCCTGCATTCTTGGAAGAATTCTCTAAAGCGGAACAAGAACTACAAGAATTATATGAGCAATATATTGTGCGATATCGGTGTATGATGTATTTAGAGCAGCGTTTTGCAGAAGTAGAACGAATAGAAACTGAACGCATGCAGCAACATCTGATTGCAACTCGAAGACTTGTAGAGCAACTTAGACTGGAAGAACATCTTCCAGAAGAAAATTCTGATCATGGTGAACAAGAACAGGAAGAGACAAAGAAGCCAGAGAGACCCAGGGCTAAAAAAGAAAGTAAGAACAAGGAATCTGCTGATGTTACAGATAGAATGAGGTTTTACTAAAAAAATTAACATATCTTTTTTATTCTTAAATTCCAATAAGTGCCTTAATAGTATTAGTAAACGCCCGCACGGTACAAATATGTCATCAGCATTACCGAAATCTGTGTACAAAGCAGATTGGCACACCCAGCAATGGGTAATATGCCGTGATGATATATTTATATATTTTAGTTTCTGTTCAAATTTCTGTATTTATTACACACAGTGGCAATTTAAAAGTATACTTTGTTTGAATTGGCGCCAAATTACATTGACTGTGACGTCTAAGAAGTACTAGCCAATAATAGAACTGGAAAGATAGAAATTAAATAATATTTCTTATTTAATTATAAAAAAAATTATGCTTACAGCAAAATGATTTTCACATAATGAAATTTTCATTATATAAATGGTTCAGGTTTACTTGAGACAACCATTGTTTCTTCTTTCTTTGTTTTGAGGCTCTACTAAAACTATTTTTTACTATTATTACTTCTGTTTGGGCACACTACCACAAACATTTTTTGTGCAAACATATTTGAGTCTTTACAAAATATAAAAATCAGTAATATGGATAGAACTAGTAGGTAGTATATTAAAGCCGTGTTCCTTCGGGTTGTGATTCGCAATCTAACTCATCAAAGTGATTATTATTAAGAAGAAGTATGTTTTATCGTTTCCTATTCGTTATCCCCACTTTCTCAATTTGTGATCACTAGACAACCTTCCCCTTTCCCTTCTGAATCATCCTTTTTGAGTGATCATACGGATTCATTTTACAGCAAATTTCAAAATTGCTATCGACAATAAGTTTTCTAGCGTAGAAATTTATCAATGTGGGGTTTTTTGCATCAAAGGAACTATGATTTTCCTACAATTCATTTAATGACTCACCATACTTTTGAAATCAAAGAAAATATGTTACATAAAAGATTTGTTCAAGTAAACATACTTCACATGTTACCAAGAACATTGTTTAATTTCTACTTGATAGTAGATTATTTATAAAATAAATTAGTTTGCATTCGTATGCATATGACATTTGACGCTAGATGGTGTTTATATTAAGTATTCGTTATTTTCTTTATATAATTTTTAAATCGTGATTTAAAAGGATCACGATTAAACTAATCAGGATTCACAAAATCACAATCACAGCCCGAAGGAACACGGCTATAATTGACAGCTGTCACGCGTTTAAATTCTGTCGTCATCAGGAGAAACTTTTAGACAATTTTCTTATGAATAAACAGTAATATGAAAGAAAATAAAAAATACGGATAAAATATTTTTTTCTCATTCTTTCGATGGAAGCAAAGAAAAAACACCTTATTAATTGTTTTATCTTAGGTCGGAACCGTCCTTTGCGATCGTCAAAACTGTACGGTAGTATGAACCCAGGAACTTTGAACGAGACTTCCACGGGATCCAGCAGTGAGTCTGATAGTGATGATATGCTATTAGATGGGGAAGAGCCCGAGTTAGCAGGGTCCCAACTTGCGTCAGATGACGACAGTCTTGCGCTGGATTTGTCCCCTGCTAATCCGGGCCCCACGATTACTCGTGCTCCTACAGCAGTCAATGGAAGGCGAACTAGTCATCAGCCTCGAACACACGACGATTCTGATGATGATTTTTAATGTTTTAACTAGTAATAAAATACTTTGAATAATGTAACGTTTATTTCTCTCAGCTTATCATTTTTCGCCTTCCCACATATTCGCAATACATTCCTTCACATAATGTCCTCTGAAAATCCGCTTTTATTAATCTATTTCATTCTTTTTGATGTAAGGCTCCAGTTCAAGGTGCATGATAAATGTTTGAAAGATTGAAAAATATATGTAAAAGCACACTGTTGTTTATAAAGTTTTTTATTTATAAAATCTTTTCAATTAATGATTTCGGCTATGGATGGCCATCCTCGGATTGAGAGCGTCAAGAAAATTTAGATTAAAGTTAACATTGTTATATTTCATCTATTTTCCAACTAAATTTAACAATGTTAACTTTAATCTAAATTTTCTTGACCCTCTCAATCCGAGGATGGCCATCCATAGCCGAAATCGATAATTGAAAAGATTTTATAAATAAAAACTTTATAAACAAACAGTGTGCTTTTACATATATTTTTCAAACAACTATTTCAATCCCTTTTATTTTGTGTTCTTCCTGCTAATAATCTTAAAAATTACTTACTTTTCAAGTATTTGTTGATTAAGTAGCAAATTTAGTTGTTACGTGGATCTGTGCGCATACTTATAGTAAAGTCCCTAGATTACCAAAGTAGCGCGATTTGCCGCCATTTTGGCTCCAAATTTATGGGAGCAGGCGAGCTAATGTTCCTATCCTTCACGTAGAGACTAGTTGAAGCAATGGGAATATCATTGCTGCCTGTGATCTATCTTACGCACGTACCCAAGCTGGGTTTATGCGTATGCACGTAATATTTGAATTCTATTGACTAACGATGACGGCTGTCGCCAGCTTTAGTAATGTAGGAACTTTAACTCCATAGTAATGTCCCTAGATTACTAAAGTACCGCGATTTTCCGCCATTTTGATTCCAAATTTGAGCGCCAATGCGATGATAAATTTGTTCTTATAAAATTAAAAATTTCTCAACGTAAAATATTTTTTAATTCTGTATTATAATTACAAAATTCATCACTAACGAACAATAAATACAAAAACAAACTATAGTAAAAATTATTAGACAGAATACGCACGTCATCAACATGAAAAAACCTTATAAAATGAAATATAACTTGTAGAAATTATTGGGTGTTAGTTATTTTTTTTTTAAAAGAAGAAATTAAGTCAATCCTTATTCCTTTTACGAAATATAAAATTATTTGACATAACACAGTCATTCCCAATAGTGCCAACGTATGGTACAAAAATGCACTACAATTTGTGAGCCACCAAGCCTAGTTTACAAATATAAAAAGAAAATTAAAAAATAATTATAAATAAAAAAGTTAATTCAAGTGGCCCATTTTTTAGTGTCACCCTGTATATTATTATGTCGTATTATTATTAAAAATTGTAAATTTACATTACCGTACACTATAAATACGCCTATGCAATTCCAAAGAAAGAGATAGACAAGCATACTTTCCCGCGATGTCGACCAATCAGAGCCCACGTTTTTGAAGCTCTATGCTAGCCTACACTGACTGGAATAAAGTTTATTTCGATATTTTTATACTCGCTATAATACCAAACTTTTCTTAATTATTAAAAAGCTTATAAAGTTTTTCTAAATTTAATTTTATTTTTTCATTGCACTGATTTCACGAAATATGTAATAATTTACAACTGACACTAATTTAAATGGAATGTAATTGGTAAAGGAATTCACTCGTATTTATAAAAATATTTTATTCAATTATACTCTCCATGAACATTTAAATTTAAAAACATTTTCATAAAATAAATAAATAAATAAATAAAATATATAAAAATAGAAAATTAAACAATGAAAGACTAATATATTTCTGACTAAATTTATTCGAATATTATAGTTCCAGTAGATCATCCTCGATAAATAGGTTCATAGGACTTGGTAATTCAGTACTGCATAAATCGTCAATAGTCTGTTTTGTATCAATTTTACTGTCATCCTCTGGTAAAGTCTTCAATTTGTTACTGAAAAAAAAAAATTATTCCTCAATGTTAATTTGTAATTATGAGTGTGAAGCTAGCGACCCATTCGATGAGTAAATTACTTTGGACAGCCCTGGCGCCATAAACTCGTATTTGCTGTAAAGCTATATTTACATATAAAATTCAAGTTTTACCATCCTTATAACTGGTAATATGTACAGGGGTTGTTCAGCATACATCCCTTATGGCCAATTGCACCACTTGTAGTTATAACCTTAAATTCAGGTTAGCAAAAAAGTGCATATAGTTCGGTTTACGAAAGATGATTTATTCAAGGTCGTTTGTTCGAAGAAAGTATACACAGCACTTTAAAAAGCAGTAGCATAGTAACAATTCATGATAGAAAGAGAAAGATTATTTGATGTACGTCTATGTAATTTATATTGTGTAACATATATACGTAAATGGTGACATGGCTTTTTAACACACTACAATAACAATGACGTATGTCGTAGAATTACAAATATTTAATAATCTATTACACTGACATCTGTGCTAATGTTTACACAGTGACGTGGATGTTTAAATTAAATTATTATTCCATGGTTTATGTCAAGTCTATGTTTTGTGTTTTGCAAAAACATATATGAAGAACATAAATCTTTGCGAAAGACATTATTTAAAAAGAAACATAATTTTCAAATAAATTACATTTATTTCACTTATTATTTCACTTAAAATGTATTCATAAATATTTCATGTTATAGAATACAGAATGATCACGCGAGAATGAACCAGCAATTATCTCTGTTATTAAGGGAGATATCAACTTTGAAATTTCAAAAAGAACATACTATATTTCTTTTATATTTTTGAAAAGTACATAAAATTTTCTTTACAATAGTAAATTAGTAGTACGTTGTATTATTAAAAAATAAAATGGCGGACGTTTGAAATATGAATATATTGAATGAAAAAAAAAATCGAGTGCGAGATTTTATTGTTTTTTGTTCATTTGATAATATTTTTTGAGATAAATTCATTTACATGACGTAACCTAGGCAACAAATCCAATAAAACAAAATTCCACACTTTCTTGACTTATTTTGTAAGATATTTCAAACGTCTGCCATTTTACTTTTTAATAATACAACGTCCTACTTGTTTACTATTACTGTAAAGCAAATTTTGTGTGCTTTTCAAAAATATAAAAAATATAGTATATTCCATTAGAAATTTCAAAGTTGGTATCACATACTCAAGAACCGGAAGTAACAGAACGCTTCTTAATACGACATCTTATGCCCATATTGCCTATAGTAAATTCTCTTATTTGAAAATAATCGCTATCTTGCTTAATAACGAAAATAATTGCCGGTTCATTCTCGTGTGATCACCTGTATACCTCGGTGGAAGTTTCATTACAGCCTCGCGCAGTATCTCCCCTCGAGGCTTCGCCTCTCGGTAATATACATAAACTCTCGGTTATAACTTAAATAATCCTACTCTTGAATGTGTTCAATAGTATATTATAACCGGTGACCGGTGATATATGTTTCAGGTACAGCGCGAGGCTGTAATGAAATTCCCACCGAGTTATGTATACTATTTTATTCACAATCATCCTCTTTTTAAATTAATAATTTTCAAAATAAATCAATGAGTTAAACCTTTAATTTTATTAATATTTTTGACAGCTCTGTTAAAATTTGTTTAGTCTATTACAAGGATCTATGACAATGTCGCTAGGTAACCCCTACATAAACATTTCCAACCCGTGGGATGGAAGTGAATTCTGTTATTTCCCGCCCAAGAGATTGTCATTGCATTTAGGAATAACGTATTTCCCAACCTCTAAAAGGTTAGGAATTGATATATTATCATAATTATAGTGAACAAAATAATGTAATTTGATCTAAATTACTCTCATCCCCAGATATTTTTAAATTTTGTTGTTGTTTTACAGGGATGTATTATATTGAACAACCCCTGTAAATATGGGTAGTAAACCTTGAATTTTATAAGTAAATACAGCTTGAGAGTAATTTCAAGGTTATGGCGCCAGGTATTTTACTCATCGATTCGGCCGCTAACTTCATATTAATTTTGTAATTCTAATTACTTTACCTGTCTTGGTGCAAAGTTGAATTTCCTGCAGGTTTCATGTAAACTTCTAGTATGTCATCGTATGTCATTTCTAAGTCATCGTCCGATTCTTTATTTTGCACAGAAATGTAGACAGGGTTCAGTGAGTCAGTATGTGAGGTGTGTCCTTTTACAGTCGAAATTCTTACATATTTTTTGTCGTCAATTTGTGGTTTAGGTGCAGTCAACGTTTGTTTGTTAGGAGATACTTTTATGAATTGTTTATTGTTGAAGTCTAGTTTGTCGTGTACGCTAAAGAGAGATGTGTCTGGTCTGTGATGTAGAGTCGGTCGTCGGTGGTCTATGTATTCGTTGTCGTATAACACTTCAGTACCGTAGTGTTTATGGTCAAAACGGTTATAACTTCCTGGTTGTTCGTAAACTACAATTGGTTTGGAGTCGATTTTATTTACATGTCCAGTTATAGGTCTTTTGTATATGTAAGTATCTGGTTTCGTTTCGTAAGTCTGTGGTTTGTATCGGTTATAGTCGTAACTTGGTCTTTGAGTAAAAGAATCAAGATTGTCATTTACTATATAAATGTTCGGTCTGTTTATGTCAGGTTTGTGCAAGTCTTGTGGTTTTATTTCAATAACAGTAATAGGGGGGCTAGATGCAAGTATAGGGGGTTTTACTGTTGTATATCTACCCCCGTGTCCAAAGTCAATTTTGTCGTTGGGGTAAGTATTGTGGTACTGTCCAGAACTAGAGTAAGAATAATCAGTTTCATGTACACTGTAAGGGTTAGGCCTACTGTATGGTCTAGGTTTGTTATAGTCATAATGATTTGTCGGTCGTCTTGAAGTGCTGGACTGAGTAGGTCGGGGATAGCTTTCAGTAGTAGAGTTATAAAAGTAATTAATCTGTATATGAAATTGATAGTCAGGTTTAGGTGTAGTCGCTGTTGTCCCTGTTGAAGTCTTTCGGACATTGTTAAATAAGTAAGTCATAAAATTGTCAGTTGGTCGTTGTGTTCCAATGTAAACGTCTTCATTAGTGGGTGCGTAATGTTGGGGATAGTAAAATTCAGGATGATTTGGTCCGTAGAACATTTGTTTGAGGTCTGATTTAGTCTTGTTTTGTGATTTAATCCTAATGCCTCCAGCGATGATAGTTGTTCCGTCAAGGGGATTGTGAGTTGAAGGTTTTTTGTTTCTACTGGGTAGTCGTTTACGTTTACGTTCTATGCGAGCTGTATTGTTCAAGTCAATAAGTGGTTTGTTTTCTACAAGTCTAGTTAAATTCGTTTTGGTCAAAGAGTCACTGTCCTCAGATTCCCTATGTTCTATTTTGTCAGTATGTCGTTTTACTCGTTTAAAAATAGTTTGTTTTACAATTTCGTCATTGTTAAGTTTTTGGTCTGTCGCTAATTTCAGTGATGGCATAGAGAATGAAAATATGTCTTCTTGAGCATCTAGTTTAGGAATTTTTTCGTTAGATTGCTTATTTTCTACTCCATTTTCAACAAATTGGTCATTTGGTCGAGGAAATGTATTGGATTCTTCGAATCTCTCAGCCCATGGCTTTAAATCAAAATCGATTAAATTTGTGCATAATTCTCGCCGATTTTCAAAGTTATCTGGTGAAAGAAACACGAACGGTTGAATAGTTTCAATATTAGGCAAAGCATTACATAAAACTTGAGCTAGAGTAATTTTTCTAATTTGCTGTAATTGTGCTGGAGTAAATGATGATTCAAAATTTCCATTTTCATACCAAAATCTGTCACCTTTTCTCAAATTAGAAAATTGTTGAGCTATTATACAAGCAAAAGTGGGCCCAACAATACCACCACGCACAGGCCTTTCAGCTAGGCCAGCAGAATAAAAATCTATATCATCTACATTAAGATACAAACTTCGAAATCTTTCTGCAGTTTCTACGGACATCACACGATGTAAATCTGTAAAATTTTTGATGGGACTAAGACCGCAAGGTTGACGCCAAGCTGTATAGGATGGTAATCCGTGGTCGCGACCGCGTTGGATGTTTATAGCAGCTAAATCCAGACCGAATCCATTCGGACCAGTTCCTGGAGCTTGGAATAAGTGGCTAGTTAATTCTGCACTAATGAATTCGTCTCGTTTTTGAGAAGGCTGGTTGACTAAACCAAGAATAAGACGGTCTACCGAACCTTGAGACCAAATGTTTTCGGCATTGGATTGTTCGTCATGAAGAGATACATCTAAAAAAGGAAGGTGGTATTAAAAAAATCATTATAGTCCTTTAGACTCTTAGACTATTACTATAATGAATGTGTATAGTAATGTGTTCAACATAAGGATTTCGGCAATTATAAGACATACGAAGTCGGTTAACTTAGACAAAAGTTGCCCCACTAAAGATTATTTTGTTATTTGCTTTATCAGAAAAAAATCGTAGATCGACGAAAATATAAATTTTGCAGTTTTTACCTTCCGACGCCTATAGGTAAGGAAGATATTCTCTTTGGTCAAAAAAATCGGTGGTGAGTTTTCAATGAATAAGCACGTTTTAGGATCCCTACAATGCGAATTTACTATTTTTACGATGATGTCTGTACATATGTGTGTGCGTGTGTGTTTCGTCCGCGGTAACTCCATACCTACTAGAATTCCAAAAATTACAATTTTTACATATTCCTCTTCCTTATATCCATATAGACTTGATTAGATTTTGATTATAATTGGTTAACCGGAAGTATCCTTATTTGAAAGTTTTGAGTTTTTTTAAATGCTGTTAAATGAAAAAAAAAAGAATATTTTGTTCTCTATGCGAATTGATTATATTTTCTACTTCATATTCAATGGATAAAGAGTTAAAAAATTATAAAGGAATTAATTTTTTTAAAGCAGCCAGCTACGCTATAACCATGGAAAAACATAAAAGTTTTATTATTTTAAATACAATATTTAATAGCAGATGTAAATAATTTAATGGGTCTATTCTGTTCACATCTGTAAGTCATACAGATATGTAAATCTGTAAATAATGAACAAAATCGCAACGAACGCTGACACTCTTATGTATAATTTTATATTAATGAAAAAGAATAGATGTGTTTTTGTCACGTTTTTACAGATTTACAGATCTGTCAGACTTACATATGTGAACAGAATCGACCCATAAGTCAGGTTTATAAGATACGACTATCAACTTTTACTTTTTAAATAACAAACTATAATTACTTTACTAAAATATAAACTGCGATTTTTTTCTCTTTTCAACGATGTATTAGTTTTTATTAATGTATTTCAAAAAATTAGAGAAAAATAAGATAATTTAGAAATATGAAAAATAATTTTTATTCAAAAGTGGCTATGTTAAAAAAAAACAAATAAATAAGTAATAATAATTATGTAGCAAACAAATGTGTACTTTTATTGATATTAATTTAACTGTTTAACATTGTTACATTTTTTTATTTTGACATAGCCACCTACAGTATTTAAATAAAAAATATTTCCTTATTTTCAAAAATATCTTATTTATCTCGTATTTTTTAAAATACATTAATAAAAACTAATACATCGTTTATATTTTAGTAAAATAATTATAGGTTGTTATTTAAAAAATAAAAGGTAATAGTCGTATCTTGTAAAACTGACTATATAAAAAATCTGTCATCAAACAGTATATTTAAAATAATAAAACTTTTATATGAACCATTTTTTCTATTATTTATAATAAAAATGATAAATGCGGGGCGTTTTCCCACTCTCCCTGTATTTTAAGATGAAGAAATGGTCAGCTTATTGCGTCATTAAATGTTAAATAATAATAAACTTACTATTGAAAATAGGCCGATGAAAATGGTCACTTCTTACAAATGAATTTTGCACTAGACTATGTCCAAATCTATATGCCGCAGCAGAGAACGAATTCGCTGGTGCTGGATTAACTCTTTCATCATATCCCTCATAATATCCTTTATGTATCAGCTCCAAATCAAACAACTTAGCCACCTCATGTCCAATGATAATCGGCAGGAACTCCCTATATGTTATATGTTGCACTTCAGCAGCCATAATCCTCCTTGTTTCTTGGTAGAGCTTTTCATCACTCCAGTGCGGGTTTAATTTTTCGAGTTCTCCAGCTAAATGATTATGTCGACGCACCCATGTAATATGTAAAGCAGTCAGAGCAGGTTGTTCAGAGGCTCGAGTATCACCAGGGCGTAAACAAGCCGAGGAGACGGCTCCTAATTTGCAAGGTTCGCCACCGTCAGGAGGGTCGGGGGTTCCAAAGCGGATTAAACCGCCTCTGAAAAGACGGATACTGTCACTCTGGGAAGCGGAGCTTCCGTACATGGTAGAAGCATCGATATAGGAAGTAACCTAAACGAAAATAAATATATATTATTACCTTTATCACCAAATTTTTCAGTATAGCAACAAAAAAAAAATGAATTCTACGATTATAACAAATTTAATTTACATTTAATAATATTGGAAGGTCATTTCGTAATTAATGCACAGGTTGGCAATACTGAGAATTGGATGATGCAACAACAGTGACATTTACTTCAGTTGTAGTAGAAGGCTTGTGGAAAAAGGGTGTATTTTGTTTTTCACAAAAATCAGCTAGAAATGGAGGCTATACATTTATTGAGTATTGTGACTGTTGAAGTTCAAAGGTCGTACATTAACCCCAACAGAAATCCACAGTGCTTTAAGTGAAGTTTGTGATGACTTAACAGTACATTGTTGAAATTATTGAACTAGTACTGTAACGAGTACCCGGATTTCAAAATATCCGATTCCTCGGATATCCGATGGTCGGATATTGAGGCAGATATCTGTAAATTTAATTCAGATTTGGATCCGGATCTGGACTTAGATCCAGATACGATGTTTTGTTTATGAATCCGGATCCATATTTTAATTTTGGATCCGATTCTTTATTTTGAATCTGAATGCAAACCCCTCTAAAATAGCCAGGTAGTTTGTGCAAATGCGAAGAAAAAGAATTTATACTTTCACAGTCTTATTTAGTAAATGATGAATAAAAAAATACAAATTTGTATTATTACATATGTAAAGTAACATATTACATGACATACTCAGATTCGGATCCAAAATCCAATACTCAGATTCGGATCCAAAATCCGATATTCAGATCCGGATCTAAAAACCGATACTGAGATCCGAGATCCGGACACTTTAATATTCAATTATCCGGATATTTTTGGCTCCGGAAACAAAACTATCCGGATCCGGAGCTCACCACTAGTTGGGTCATTGAGAAGCAGGGAGACTATATTGAAGGATTGTAAAGAGATAGTGTATAAACTTGTTTTTATCTTTTTGATGTAAAGAATTAACTCTTTAATTACCAATCTTCCTTATATTGATAAAGTCATCTATGAATTTATTATCCTTACTTGGTTCATCTGCTGTCGATGCCCGAAATCACAATCTTCTCTCGGTACAGGCGCACTCCTAACGAACTCCATACATCGGATACCGAATCTATCCATGACGGGGTCGTCGTTTGGAACTGAGATTGGGAGACACTCTGGATGCAGCAGCTGTTGAGAGAGGTGTCCACGACCACCATCGGCACAACAGCGAGGTGTGCTTCCATTAAATGCTCTAGCCCCAGGTGTAGATGTGATGTCGTGGTCGATAAGCTGACCCCATTGCATTAACATTAACGTTATTGACGGCGATTCCATGTGCCGAGGTCTAAAAAAGGGAATAGTGATTTTTTTACCTTTCGTCATTACTGAAGACTTTTTCTGGGAAATACAGACATTATATTATTTCTTATTGTATTAATAGTCAGAATGAAAGCTACATAGAAGTGAAAAATTAAACACTTGAACTCAGAAAATCTAGAAATTTTGAATGAAAATTTATAACATTTAACATCTGTATACATAAATACTAGCTGTCATTCTAACACGGGCTCTCATATATGCTTGTCAAGGTGAACAAAGTCACATTCTATAGAATGAATTTAAAATTTAAATATCTAAATATAGAAAATAGGTACAGTAAAATTTTTGAAAGATGTCCGATCAAGGTTGTCTACGAATTGTATGAATTCAGATTTTTGCTCCGCCCATCATGACAAATTCAGTAGTGTCGTTTGCTTAATATTTATGAGGGTACGTAAGATACTACTGTTATTTTATTATTATAAAAATATTGTAACGTTTTTATTTATATGGGTGAAGTGTAAAACATAGACAATTATTATTAACAAAGAATACGTTTATTAAACGATAATTAAATAAGGATTAAATATTAAAAGATGATAAAAACAACTAACACTATGATTAAATAATTATAAACACTAAGAATATTATTAAATGCTTAAACACTACGATTATTTATCTAACTAACATTTATATCACTACACTTATTTATATAACTACATTTATTTATGTTAACAACTGTTTAACTGTTTATTTATATCACTGAGTTTATTTCTGGTTGCTTGTATAAATGAGACTGTCTCCCGCTGTTCTCCCGACGGTATTTATACAGCCCCTATCATTCTAGAACTCTTCTAAAGCGACAATGACCCGTATACAAAGTAATGAGGTCACGGCGCAATTAACCTGTCTCAGCGCGTCGGGGATTGTATTTATTATCGCTGTGGTACGTTCTTTCGAAGGGATTACGTCATTGTTCGCGAACATGCTATCAGTAGCGGCGCATGCATACTTTTCTCTCAGGGGCGCACGTCACAATATATATTACAGGAAAAACATTCAAAATTCAAAAATAAGTCAACTAGTAAGTTTATAAGCAAATGTAAAGCCAAATATGTTAAAAATAAGATACTGACACAATGTCAGTGTCAGTGACTCTGACAGAATATAACGTTATACGTACGGCTATGAATCCAGGTAATGTATCTGAATTAATAAATAAACTTACGTTACAGCGAAAGTATTATCAACAACGAGCATCGTTTTAAAATGGAATGTCCTAACTTAGTCGAAACAATATGATTTTTTTAAAGACAAGCGTGTTATATCCATCCTTATCACACACTCTTACAGCCTTTGCAAAAGAAAGAGATAAATGTATGCCTATTTGTTAATTCGTTCGTGATACAGGTGCCCTTGATCGGACATCTTTCAAAATTTTTACTGTATCAATTTTTGGTGTAGAAATGTTAAATACAATACTTATGTACAGTAAAATTTTTGAAAGATGTCCGATCAAGGTCTTCTGTATCATCAACGAATTAACAAATTAGCATACATTTATCTCTTTCCTTTGCAAAGGCTATAAGCATGTGCGATAAGGATAGATATAACACGCTTGTCTTTCAAAAATTCATATTGTTTCGACTAAGCTAGGACATTCCACTTTAAAATGGTGCTCGTTGTTGATAATACTTTCGCTGTAACGTAAGTTTATTTATTATTTCAGATACATTACCTTAATTCATAGCCGTACGAATAACGTTATTTTGTGTCGGAGTCACTGACACTGACATTGTGTCAGTATCTTATTTTTCACATATTTGCTTTTACATTGGCTAATAAACTTACCAGTTGACTTATTTTCGAATTTTGAATGCTTTTCTTGTAACATGTATTCTTATTATAATAAAATAACAGTTGTATCGTATGTACCCTCATAAAAATTAAGCAAACGACACTACTGAATGCGCGGAGCAAAAATCTGAATTCATACAATTCACAGACGATCTTGATCGGACATCTTTCAAAAATTTTACTGTAACCAAAAATTAAAGTGGCGAGTGGTATTGTGCTGGCCACAACATATTTTTAAATTTAGAACCATGATACACCATATCAAACGCTTTTGAGAAATCTACAGTGTTCAGATAAAAACCTAACTCGAAGTACATCGGAGCTTGATATACTTAACTTACCTATGTATTCTGGTGCTAACCAGTCTGGCAGACGGCAGGTTCCCTCTGACTACTTGTACCCCATCCACGTATCTGGGAGCCAAAAATCTCTGCAGAGGTGATAAAGCTGCACCAAATCTAGGTCTGTGAAGGTTATTGCACGAACCATCAGCAGTGCGGTACCTCCTGGAGGCAGGGCGGCAAGGTGTGGGTGCCGTGAGTACTCTGCACTGTCTCTGGAGGGCAGTACCTCTGAGGGAACCTCTCAGCTCTGAAGGGAGGCGCATGATTGGACCTGCACGACCTTCTACTCCACCCAGCCATCTACAAAAAAAAAATCTCTACAACTTTGCACTCTACATTTTTTGTCGTAAAATGAACAAGAGAGCAGTAAATCGCATAAAATTAAAATCCCATGTTAAATAAATCCTTATGTTCGCACCTGAACGTCAACACCCTGTAGAAGTCTCAAGTTAAAAAATCTGTTGTTGCCAGCACAATATACCTTCCGTCAAACCTGTGTATTACGTATAAGTTCCATACATAAATTTTCTTGCAAAAGTTTCTAAATTTCCAGTAAAATTATTTCATAAACAAACTATGCAAATTGCACTTCACACTGACATCTTCTTCACTAGCTTTTCCTATTCATGAGGGGTCGCTATTTTTTATTTTCTTCTTCCACTCATTTCTGTTTTGCGTATCGTTCTCATTCAGTTCCTTTTTTTTTCAAGTCTCCCGCACTACAGTCCTTCCATCTTATCTTTGGTCTTCCTCTGTTTCTTCAACCTTCTATTACTAAGCTATTCATTCTTCATCCAATATATTCTTCATCTCTCTAACACTAGAGTTATTTCCTTACCGTATGTTTCCGTGTTTCCCCAATATCTACTTCAACATCCTCATCTCTGCCACATTCATTTACTTTTTATTAATACTGACATCTGTCAATTTGAATTATCTGAATATATTAACAATTTTCATGGTTATCATAGCTGGCTGATTTATGAAATTTAATATCTTTATAATTCTTCAACTCTATATCTATTGAATACGAAGTATAAAATGCAATCAAATCGTATAGAGAATAATATATTCTTTAAAATTTATAATCATTAAATGTCAATAAATCATATTTAACTGTTAAATCTTCAAATGAGGCTACTTCCGGTTCACCAATTATAACCAAAATCTAATCACTTGTTCTTCTAGATGTGAACTTGAGGAATACGAAAAAAATATAATTTTTGGAATCGTGGTATTGAAGTTATGCGATCCGAAACTTTCGTCACACACACACAGACACATATACATGCAGACATCATCGTAAAAATGGTAAAATCGTATAATAGGGACCCTAAAACATGCTTCTTCACTAAAAACACATCATTGAATTTTTTGACCAAAGACAATACCTTCCTTACCTAAAGGTAACGGAATGTAAAAAAAATATTTTAAAACATTTTAACATATATTGTTATTTATTTATTTAATATTTATGGATTAATCTCAAAAAAATTGTAGAGAATGTTGTACTTACCTCACCTCTATAAATTTACAACTTGTACTACTACTCTTTCACAATACGGTTTAATTATTATTCACTGATGGCTTTAGATCAACTGTGAGCTTCATTGCGGGGTCTGTCTTTATGTGTCCCGTTTCCTGTCCCACTCAGTGACTATACCGTAACGAGTCTGCCTGTGTGCAGTCAATCAATTCGGACATGGTGGGTATTTTACGAGCTAGCAGCAAGCTGGCAATTTGTACCTGTTAATGTTAATAGTACGACTAACCATTTATTCATGCGTTGCAAACATGACTACTTTCTTTTCACTTTGCTTGTGGTTATGATATGACTGCCATTTCCGTTTCAATTGGATTTTTAATTTTATTCATTTTCTACTACGTTTCCGCACAAAGCTAGGAAATTGAGAAAAAGTTAAAGTATAATTATCCAACCGATAAATTACAATTAATAATAAATAGACGGTATTTTTATCAATATAAAAACAGCTCTAGTTTCAATTTCTATTTCTTACTTACATTATTAACTAGGTGTACAGGTGTCTCATTTTCGAGGATTTCTAGGTGACGGAAGGAATTGTCTTTGATCAAAAAAATCGGTGGTTAGTTTTTAATGAATAAGCACGTTTTAGGGTCCCTACAATACGATTTTACTATTTTTACGATGATGTCTGTATGTGTGTGCGTGTGTGTGTGACTATAATTTCAGCCGCGATGTCTCCAATAGGTACTAGATTTCCAAAAATTACAATTTTTACGTATTTCTCTTCCTTACATCCATATGCAGACTTGATTAGATTTTGGTTATAATTGGTCCACCGGAAGTAGCCTCAATTACAACTTTTAACAGTTTTTCTTGAAAAAACGTACCTAGTTAAATATCATTTATTGACATTTACTGATTATAAATTTTAAAGATTATATTATTCTCTACATAATTTGATTGCATTTTACAGTTCATATTCAATAGATATAGAGTTAAAGAATTATAAAAATATTAAATTTTATAAATCAGACAGCTTTGCTAACCATGAAAACTGCTAATATATTCAGATAATTCAAATTGACAGATGTCAGTATCAATGAAAGAAAATGAATGTGGTAGAGATTAGGATATTCAGATAGATATTGGGGAAGACACGCAGAAATAGAGTAAGGAATGAAAGTAAGAGAAATGTCTCGAGTGATAAAGTTTCTAGAAAGATACAAGAGAGACGATTACATTGGTTTGAATATGTCATGTGGAAAGATGAAGAATATTTTGGAAGAAGAATAAATAGCGTAGTAATAGAAGGTTGAAGGAACTGAGGAAGACCAAAGATAAGGACCCTATTGAGAGAAAAGGAACCGAATGAGGATGACACGCAAAACATAAATGAGTGGAAGAAGAAAATAAAAAACAGCGACCCCTAACGAATGAGAAAAGCTAAAGAAGAAGATGTCCGTGTCAATTGCAATTTGCATAGTTTGTTTATGAAATAATTTTACTGGAAATATAGGACCTTGTGCAAGGAAATTTATGTATGGAATTTGTACATAATACACAGGATAGACGGAAGGTAATGTGCTGGCCACATTCGATTTTTTTAAGGTATCTCGGGTAATATTAACGATAGAGCAAAACCATTCACACATTCCAGATTGTGTGATTAACAAATTTTTCTCGAAAAGTTTGTTAATCACCACAGGAATTTTCAATCTTGTTTTGTTTTTGAGCTACAGGCAAAAATTCGTTTTTCGCTCATTTCGAAAATACCTCATATCCTATTTATTATGATAGAGAAAAGTTGTTTCAATAAATTTTGTACCGTTTTTCAGATAGAATAAAATGGCGTATTTAGATTTTTTGAAATCTTAATAATTCTAGAGATAAAACACAAACTTATGTTTTTTAAATGGGTATCCATATTTAAAATAGTTTCACGTTTTTTGCTTATTTCGTAAGCTTTTCAATGATATATAACAAGTGTACATTCTTTTGTTTTATACATGAATTATTAATTTTTTGGAGTGAAAAAATTGAAAATAATTATGAAACAAATAAAAAACTCTATTACATATCACCTTTTCTTTATTTTTGTATTATTTTCTTCAGTTTTTATCATTTCTTCAATTTATATGTCAGAAAGCAATGCAACACTTAAACCACTTTTTTCGACTTCTGCCAAAGCCAACTATATAACTATAACATTGGTAAAATATAATTTATCTAACCAGAAAAAAAATAATTCAGAATAATTTTAAGAACATAATTATTAGATATAGAATTACAGTAAACAAATGATGATCTTTAATATATATTTTTTTTATTTGTTTCTTAATAATTTTCAATTTTTTCACCCCAAAAAATTAATAATTTAGGTTTTATTCATGTTTTTAAACAAAAGAATTAAACTTGTTACATATCATTGAAAAGCTTATAAAAATAGAGACTATCGCTATTTTTAGGGTGATTTTCGACATTTTTATACCTAATTTCTGTCGGTATAGAGCATATTAAATTAATTTTATTTAAAATCGTTATTAAAGTGCTGAAATATCGTCATTAAATTTTAGAAATCGGCACTCAAGTAATACATTATACTACGATTTCATGCAAATGTAGTGTTGCCAACTTTATGATAATTATTGTACACATAAGGTAATTTGAGCAGATGTACAGATGTACTATAAAAAATTTGTACGTAAAATGACAAGAAGAACAATCTAGATAATTCTGATGAAGGAGTTTGAGATAAAACATACTTTTGAGTCTTTTTTACGATATCCTTAATGTCCGGAGGTTACTAACATTAAGTATCAAACTGACACATATAATGTTACCATAACCTATAAATATAAATATTCCTTTCATCTTTTGATTCCACATAAAATGTAATAAGTACCGCGGCACTGAAGGTCCTTTTTATCTCTCAATATGGTTTATTTTCCTCAGCTTTACGGCCCCGGCAAATAAATTCCACATTTATGATAAAAAAAATAGAACTTCAGTGTCTTGATTCGTAAATAACTATTGCTTATTGATTCAGATGCAGCATTTTATGCTTTATAACTTTTATTTGACATTTTACATGTATATAAGTGCTGTGAATACTTTATCTGTTACATATTATTATTATTGATAGTTTTTATTATTATTATTACTAATATTATTATTGTTATTCTGTATTATAAAATTGAGAAATACTTATTTTTTCTCTATTACAGCAATAGTTGTGATTTAATATTGCTGATGTAATTGATTAGTAATCAATCAATTTTCTCTTTAAAAACTAATAGAAAGAATGAAGATTTTTCAGATTACAGCAATAGTTGTGGTTCATGGTTCGCCTAAGATTATAAAGAGAAATTGAAACGAATCTGTAATCAAGATGAAATCGGAATTATATCATTCGTTGTTAAAGTGTGAAGACAAAGAGTAGTGAGTGGACTTACTGTTGCAAAATCTTGGATGACGCTTGTGTTGTCGCGTAACCAAATCGGGACAGACGTTGGGCTAGAGGTACCGGAGCACTGAATGCAGCCACGCGACCTGCAGCTGAGTTCGGTTGAAGCCAAAGGCCTATGGAAAAAATAGTAAATTTAGAAACTTTGTTAAATAATAACACCTTTTAAAAGCTTTGCGGTTTATGAATTAGCAATTCTACCTATTTCAGTAATCATTTTTTCCTCTATTTAGTTATATATAGTACAGCTGAAATTTAAAATACGTTCAGAACTTTTTGGTCTCCATTGTATTTTATGACATATTACTTTAAATAACTAAAAAAATCTGATGTGGCCAGCACATGACCTCCCACCAATTCCGTGTTTAAAATAACAATGAGCTGTAAGTAAATTTAAGTAATTAAGTATCTAATGAAACATAAAAAGAGCCCGTATTCTTGAGCGTTCTTCATTTCGTTCGTATTCGTATTCGCGTTCGTTTTCATGTTAATAGTAACAGTAGTGTTTCAAAAACAATATTGGATATGTCATTGTCAGTGTTAACTGTATTGCAGCATTTAATCACATCATTTACAAGTTTAAAAAAATATTTATTTATCGTTAATACATATATGATAAAAGTGAACTCTAAACTTATAAGTGATCTGAATAAATGTGACAATACAATTGACACTGACACTGACATATAATATTATTTTTGAAACACAGGCTACTATTACTCTAACATGAATACGAAAGCGAATACGAATGTAATTACGAACGCTCAAGAATAAGGGCCCAGATTTTGCTTAGAGAAATGAGAAGAAGCAAAAAAATAAATAATAACAAAAAGTACTAAAAAAAGTTCAATTGAGGCCCCACAATTGGGAATAATAGAATCAGGACTGTATGCTTATCCCCCCTCCATACGTGACGTCACAGCGTGAGTTAACCTTGCGCCGGGGAAACATTTAACCATTCAAAGTGACATTAAATTCTATATTATACCCTATATATTTTTATATATTTGGAATCTACGTAAAATTACGAAATCAACGATATGCTTGAAGTGAATTTTTATGGAAGAAATCAATTACAAAAACGTAACAGAAAATTATGGATAATTAACATAATAAGGCATATCAGGGAGGCTTTGATAACAAACTGGTCATTTTTTTGAAGCAATATAGAATCTTACAAAAATAACTTAATATTTAAATAATTAACTTACATATTACTCAATATTATCTCAACTGTTTTCACAGCCTGCCTGATATCATGCAGTCGTTCGAGGCGTCAAGTCACAGTGAGAGGCTCGTGACGTCACAAAATGAGCATTCAGGCCTAGTATATTGTAATGCCAATATGAAAACAAGTTACAGAAAATGACCTGGAGCCTGATTTGTGTGAATAATCGTATATTATATTTGTTTGCTCATACAAAATTAAGAAGCATACACAGAGTGTCACAGAAATAAGTACATTAAATTTAACTAATGGTAGAACTCTTCGAATGCTACAATATTTCATAAAAACTTTTTCTTGCAAACCCTCTACATATTGAGTTAAAATTCTTCAAAGTTTCGTCACATATTTCATTACCTGCTAATGTTTGAATAAAATAATTTCCCAGCACCTGTATTTCGGAAAAGTATAGCGCGTTGCATAATGCCAAAATTCAATATGAGACTCTCGGCGCATCCGTCTAAAAAAGTACAAACAGCTGTTTCCGTTGTGACTGCGACTGAATACAATGAAAGAAGAATGAATATCAACACAAAAGAAAGATTAGATACTGGAGAATATATTGACAAATACATCAGAAGGTGAAACTATACACAAATCGGGAAAAATGAGATAGAATAGAATACCTCGTCTAAAGTAACAAAAAAAATCATACGTCAAATTTTTGTTACAACATGTTGAACAATCAAAAAATGGTAGGACATTTATAGGATCCAGTCGACCAAGAACAACTCTATAATTGACGGAACAAGAAAACACATAAAGATGATTAAAAGTGATGCTTAATTGAAATCACAATAAATGTTCAACTATTCTTTCAATATCCTCCAAATTGTCATATGTGACACTCTGTGTTGTAGTCCATTCTTCGAGTACTAGACATTGGCTTAGCCTCAAAACTGTCCAAAACATCCTCTTCAATATTCTGTATGCGATCAGGACGTGTTCTATCATGATCTTGAGCAGCAGGCTTAAAGGACTCATGATCTCGGAAATAATGAACAACATGTACAAAGAAGTGAACGTTTGGAAGATGACGATTCGGAAAACGTTCCAAATAAATTTGCTGGGCTTGGGCAGCGTTTTCCTGTGCTTCACCATAGGCTAACACAATGTCTGTATACTCGCTATCCGTAAAGTCAAGCAATTTTACTGACTATAACTATTATTATTATTATTAATCGATTTATTTGAAAAAGTTAACTCACATTTGTCAAAAACAATTGTTTCATTGTTATTGCTACTGGATCATCTGTGAAAATACCTAAACGACTCGTTTATTTTAGGGGAAGAGTAAAAATGCTAAAATAATTCACATTTCGAAAAAAAAGTTATTAAGAAATATTTTTGCTCTCGACGAGTTTAATGTACTTATTTCTATTTTTCCTGTATTTATCTAGTATCAAGTGATGGCTTTTATTATGCATATTATTTTAATAATGTAGAAGTAGAATGTTTCTTCCCTACCTTTTGTATAGAGTTCCGGTTCTTGCACATTCACCAATTCATGCATCTTCTTCAGTCCATAATCAGCAGCTTCTTCAATTTCTCTCGCCTCGAGCACACTGTTGACATCTGTTGTCTCTTCACTATCTTCATGATCAAACATTAAATTGTCAGGTGATAGTCGTTGTTCAATTTCCTCATTTGAATTTCCCGCGCGTTCGAATTTGTTTGAACTATTAGTGGCCTGTGTAAACAATGGTAAATGATGACTGTTATTGTTATTAGAAAGTGTGTATGTATTATTGTTACTTATATGAGTGTAATTGAGTAATTGTGAGTGAGTTTCTCGGTTTTCTCTCGTCAAGTTTTGGTCAGTCAGTCCATGGTTCAAGTCGGTTGTCTGCGTGTGTGTTAAGAGTAAAAGTACCCCCCAGAACGAACGTTGCCATATCCTGGAACAAACGTGACTATAAAGAAAACTTTTATGGAAGAAAACTTTCAGTAGTAAAAATGCAAGTGAAATTAATTATGAAAGTTTATGTTATCCTAAACGGATGTATTTAAAAGAATTATACATTACATTCTCGTATTTACTGTTTGATTTCATGTGTGATCCATGAGTTAAATTAATAGTTCCTTTTTTAAGAACAGGATTGTGCCTTTATTCTATTGTACGTATAATACATCATTGTCTACGCGTAAACAATGATGTTTACGTGATTAAAATTTGTATGTTGTCTACGCGTATGTAGACTATAATTATTTTAATTTTTTTGCTTAAGAAAAAATATTATTATTACTGATTAAATTATAAAGTATATACAAGGGTTGCCACCCGTCCTCCTTTGAGGCTTTGAGAAGAACATTTCTCCTCTACTCAATATTGTCCTCCGTCCTCTTTTGCGATGAAAATGTCCTCCCTAACATAAAATTTATCGGCGTTACTGATACCAACCTCTCGCGCCCTTTCCATTGTGGTATATATAAGTATTGTATTTAACATTTCTTCTACACACAAAAAATTATAATTACACCTAATCTTTATATTTACGTATTTTATATAATTTTAAATTTATTCTCTGAGCAAGTTTTCTCCATTTCTTCTAAATGGTCGAGGTTTTTCGAATTCTTTGACGGAATTGGCGTTATTTCTGAAGGGTTCATGTAATATACCTATAATTTTAAATATATAATTAATAATGCAATAAGAAATATTAAATATCGTTCCCTTCAGTACTATCTTTGAATTTGACATGACATTAGGACATTTATCTGTCAATTACAGACATTTTAATTTCTCAAGTAGTTACCATGGAGATGTTTGGGCTGTGAGCAGGCTGTGAGATTTACTACAACAGATTATTTTATATATTATATATCTATATCTTTAAATTTATAGAACGTATATTAAAAAAATTAAATGTGTCGGATAGAGAATTTTGTTTTTTAATATTTGTAATAACATAAATATCCAAAAAATAATATTTAGAAGATTTTTGTTAAAATACTACTACTTCCGTTTATCCAATTGTTACCAGAATCTATTCAACTATTCCCATTACTGTTAGATTGAGGAATCCGTAGTTACACAGGTCTTTAATCTAATAGAATTTGAGAAATCGTACCTCCAACAATCTAACACACATACACACACACACACACACACACACACACACACACACACATATCCGCACACACACACACACACACAGACATCATCGTAAAAATGTAATTATCGGATTCTAGGAACCTTAAAACGTGCTTATTCACTAAAATCTGGATATGCGATTTTTAGCATGATTCCAATACTACCTCTTTTAGCGAGAGGTAAAAATAAATTTTAGAAGGTAAAAATAAAAGAAAAAGGTGAGTGCATACATATTTTCTTGTGAAATCAAAATTACTTTTAAAAGTCAATAAATAAAATTAATATTAAAAATATTTTTATTTTAAAAATATCATCTTCAAATTGTGCGGAGACAAGCGATTTCGTAAGTGTAAGACCTGCTTCAATTCTTCTGAGCTGCTTTTTTCGCGTCTGCTTCTCTTGCAATATTAGGGGCCTTCAGATATTTTTCAACTTCTTTCTCAGATGCTGGAGGGTTGATTGAATAATACGAAATGTAGGGAATTCTAGCGCATCATAGTAACTTTACGTGATTTGTGAAAACGCAAAATTCGAAATGTATCGGTGTATCGACAAATAAATATCGCCGATTCCGATATATCGGCTAAAACAATATCACCGATATAACAGGTTGTATCCCTATTAAGCCGTTAAACGCATAATTTTATATTTATTTTGTTTCTAAATTTTGTGCGAGAAGCGAGTACTTAATCTATATACCTATTAGTAATATAATAATTGTTTATTGTAACTTTGTGTTTTAATTTCCTGTGATTCATTATGTCCTCCATTCCAATTTTTAAAAAGTGGCAACCCTAATTGAAACAGATAAATTAACAAATGTTAGTTATATCAAGCTAGGTTAATTTATTTTTATTATTATTTAAAATACATTAACCTAGCTTGACATAACTAACATTTGTTAATTTATTTGTTTCAATTCCCTGGCTATCGCTTTTTTGGGGTGATTTTCGCCATTTTAATATCTACTTTCGACCGTTATAAAGCATGTAACATTTATTTTTCTTATTGATTCAGATGAGGAATTTTAAGCCCTACAACTTTTATTTGAAGCATTTTTTTACCTACAATAATTAGAGATGCAGGAAATTACGAAAGTACGATTTTACATGTTAAAGTCTTAAGATTAATTATAATATGTGATTTTTGTGTATGATTATTTTCTGTTTATAATTGTCCACGAAAATTAGGGGCGGATTTAGACATGGGCTTTATGGGTTGTAGCCCAGAGCCTCGCAAGTACAAAAGCCCCCCTCCCGCTGTTATTTTCCAAATGAGAATTTGTTGTTTCGTTTTTTTTTTACAAAAAGTTTCCGTACGACAATAGTGTCTATTTTAGCAAAAATAGTAATCTGAAACTCAATTATTTTTTTAATCGAAAATGAAAAGCATATGTTAAGTATTATACAGAAAGAAAAAAAAAACAAAATACAAATATTTTATGGGGTGAACATTGAAAATATTCATAATTTTATGACAAAAAAATCTCCGTACGATAATTAAAACATTAAAATTATAAACTGTTCATACAGGTTAATATATGGGTTCTATTTAAAAAAAAAAAACTGTGTTATATCTCGTAAATGTACAGATATAGAAACTTATTTCGTATAAGTCACTGGTTAGGCAATAAAAATATCTAACTTCTTTATATAGAACATTTTTCTCGATTAGTAATAGTTTAGAAGTTATATGAAAAAGAAAAATCAACAAAATTCAATCTGGAAAAGAATAGCACATCTGAGATGGCCCCCTAAATGACAACAAGCAATCCAATCTACTAAATTTTGGTTCACCGATGCCGTTATATTCTGTCATTCTTCTTGCAGTAAATTTAAGTTTCTTGCACTTACTCAATTGGGTTTAAATCCGATATTTTTGGGGACTGATTTTGCTTATTTTTTTATTTTATACACTAGCAATTCTCTTAAAAGACGCGAATTATTTGTAGAATTGTGTTCATGCATGAAATTAAAGTTGTATAAGCTAATTTTCCTATTCTCGTTGACTAAATATACCCCCAAAGTACAAAGCCGCAATTAACCCCCAAACAATGCTAGCCCAGGGCCCCCAAAGTCCACGGTCCGCCCTTAACAAAAATAAAGTATAAATTTTATCTACAATAAAATATTCATCTTATTTCCTTACTGACACGTGTAAAATGTATGTAGGTTCATTAAATATACAGTTGTGTACATTAAAAACACATTACTTTTTATATGATACAAAATAAAGACCAACAAAAATACAATAAGAACAAAACACACCATCAAAACCTCGTGACCTAAGTATTAAACATTTTTTTGGATTTTTTGTATTAATTTAAAACCAAGACTAACTGTCTAAAATGGTCCGAAATTATAAACCATGAAATAGGTATAATTTATTTAAAATGAGAAGTTATATTTATATTATTTTAAATAAAATTTCCCAAATACAAAAACATAACCGTTTAAAGTAAAAAAAGATTTCTCACGTTTAATAAATTATTTCCCATGCACTAAATAGAAAAAAAAATATTTTTTTAATTATTAAAAGCAAATTTAGTAAAGTAACTGCACATTTTGAAATATAATTTTGTGTTTTGTTTGGGAACCAATCGCCGTGTAAGTTACTTTTGTTATAGTACGAGGAATTTTTTAAACCAGTTGCTGAAGTTGGCAAAACAAGTAAAACATGAATACTTGCAGGGCCGGCGCCAGCTATTTTGTCGCCTTCATATTCAATGGATTTACAGTTAAAATTTTATAAAGGAATTAAATTTCATAAAACAGTGACATATATTTGTTTAATAATTTTACTGGAAAATCCTTTGCTAGAAACTATCTGTATGGAATTTGTACAAAATACATAGAACTGACTGAATGTAATGTACTGGAAATATAGTTTGCAAAAAAAGTTTCTGTGTGGAATTTGTACAATATATATACCGGTTGGCGCTCGAAATCCGTTATATAGGCATTTAACATGGGAAAACAGTTTTTCCTTGCGTGTTGCTTCCCAAATTATTTTAGAAAAAATACTTCAAATATAAGTTGTAGATCATAAAATTCTGCATTTGAATCAATAAACAAAATTAATTTTGCAAGTTTTGTAACGGCAGAAATTTGAGATGAAAATGAAAAGCACATCGAAAATAGTGATAGCCATGGAAACAAAACATAGGTGGAGATTTCTTTTCTTATCTGTCATGAAATTTAATTTGCTTCAATTTTTTTAATAAAATTATCATAACATAATTCATAAGCAGAATAATAGGTTATTTAATTTTATACAATTCAAATACTCATTTTGTTGAGAAAAGTCGCAATATTTGCCAGTTAAAACATCTAACATTTGATTGTCTTTTTGTTTTAATTCCACGGCTAACACTATTAAACTGAAATTTTCAATCTATAAGTAGTTTTTTATGTTCTACAACTTTTATTTGAAGATTTTTTTTCTAAAATAATGTGGGGGGCAACGCTCAAGGAAAAACTGTTTTACCATGTTAAATGCCTATGTAACGAATTTCCAGCGCCACCCGGTAGAACTGACGGAAAGTAATGTGCTGGCCACATCAGATTTTGTATTATGATTTTAGTTTGTTCATTGTTCATAATTTTAAAAATAATTTTCAAAAGTTCCGTTAATTACTATTATGACATAAAAAACAATATTATTGTTTTCATAAGCTGCAAAAAAAAATTGTAAAAAAAACTTAAATACTGAATGTTTATTCGAATAAGGAACATGTCATTATTATAAAGAATTATTGTGGTGGAAATCTGGGATTCTTTTATTGTTATAGCGTAATTTTTTCCCGCATTATACAGGTACGTCAATATAATGATAATTGACATATAAACAAAAATAATAAATTAACAATGCCATACCTCATAATTCACTACACCAATCACCAATCAGTTTGACACAAACAACTTTACCGGTTGATTAGATCTGTATCTTGATCGCGTTTTAACAGAAAGCAAGGGACACTGGGACCGTGTGTGATATTTAATTTGCGATGACTTGGACTTGGCTGTTCGAGTGGGACTGGACGTGTGAAAGAACAGTTAGCAGTGTTCGACTGCGAGGATCCAGCGAACAGTTTTTGCCTGGTATTCTTTTTTTGTTCTTATACCAAGAACAAGAAGGAAGCACCTACATAATGACAATTTCGGCCTGCACCGTAGATTAAGTACAATGATAATTATATGCTGTATATCTTGGTTTTTATTTATTTAATTTACAGGGCAAAGCCCCAATTATAGAATGATAAATACAGAAAGAAAAACAATTGCAAATGCGACTACAGCAAAACAATACAAAAGTAAGAATTAAATTATTTCAATTAAATTTATGTCGAATCAGTTTAACAGTTGCGAATGTAAGAATAACAATATTTTGGTTTTGAAAACTTTCATTGAATCATTAAACAAGTCAACTTCATTTCAGCTGGAAATAATGCACAGGTTGGCAACACTGCGAATTGGATGATGCAACAACAGTGATATTTATGTCAGTTGTAGTAGAAGGCTAGAGGAAGGAGCGTGTGTTTTGTTTTCAACTATAGCGTAATCTGTTTTTCACAAATGTCAATTAGAAATGGAGCTGTACATGTCTTGGGTATTCTGACTGAACAGAGGCAGAAACGCTTGGACATTGCAACCTTACTGAAACAAAGATTTGACGTTGAAGGTCAAGCATTCTTGTATCGAATAGTCGCTATTGATGAGACGTGTATTAGAGATTTTGAGCCGGAGTTGAAATCACAGTCCAACGAGTAGAGAGGTCCAAATTCCCTACCGTTAAAAAAAAATTCGGAGAGCTCAAATAAAAGTCAAACAAATGATGATCTTTGCTTATGATTACAAAGGAATTATCATGATAGACAGAGTTCAATGTGGAACAAGTGTCACAGCAGTTTGTTATCGGACCTTCATGCAAAAGCTGCGCAGAAAATTGCACAAAACCCGTCCTCAGTTACTCGAGGCTGGGCCACTCATTCTCCATGACAATGCTTGCCCTCGCATCGGAAACAGTGTTACTAGGTCTAGGGATAATTCCTTAAATCTAGGGAATTTTTCATTAGTTTGACGAAAAAGGGATTTTTTATGAATTCTTATTAATATCTAGGGAAATTAGTAATCATTTTGAGCACATAACATTATGTTACGTATGTTTAAAAAAAATATAGCAGGCAACTGACTAGCCTTGCGAATACACGCGCAAATCGACAAAAATATTTGAGGAGCCAACCAGTAGATTGCCATGGTATTGCAGTTTCTCATAATACCTTACAAAGACCCCAAACCACACAAAATAAGATTCTTCCCCGTCGGGGAATCCTCGAGTTATTTTGTATAAATAAAGTTAAATATATATGTGACTATATTGGTATTTCAATATTCAATATAAAATATATTATAAATTAACTACTAGTTAGTTCGATCCCGACCGACGCCAAAAATTACTTCGAATTGTAATGGCACAAAATTGACCCCTGTGGTGCACTCTCCACGCCAACATTGAGTGCCCGTGAGGTGACGCCAGGTAAGCGCCCGCACGGTACAAATATCTCATCATTACCGATATCTGTGTATAAAGCAGATTGGCACACTCAGCAATGGGTAATATGCCGTGATGATATATTTATTTATTTTATTTATTTAACTACTACAATTTGCAATTAAATGTTTTGGAAAGGGCATACTATGACGCGAGTGTTCAGGAATTTATATTTACCGTTATGAGACTCTGTTGCTCCCTGTACATTATGACGTCACAATATCCCCCTCTCCAAAATTTTAATAATTTATTTCTCATAAACTACAAATAATTAATCGATTTAAATAATGTCATATCTTATATTTAAAAAAATCAAAATTTAGTCATACCCCATAAGATTTTTTAAGGAATTTATATAAAAAAAATAGGGAAATCTATGGAATTTTTCAAAAAAAATCTAGGAAAATTTAAATTTTGGACCTGGCAACACTGATCGGAAATGTAACCGAAAAACTGCGTGAATACGGTTGGGAAGTGTTACGTCATGCTCCTTACAATTCGGACATGAGTCTACCAGGACATCGTTTTCCGTCTCTGGAAGAGCTTCATGCTGTCGTTACCCAAGCCACAGATGAACAGAGATGTCTTGGATGAAATAGTAAAGCTTCCCAGATGTCTCAGTCATTAAGAAGCAGGGAGATTATATTATAGGGTTGTATGTTAGAATTTCCAATGATGTTAACGTCATTTACAATGTTATTGAATACTTTATATAAAAATATAGATGAATTAAATTTCCTTCGATCCCGAAGTGACACTAAATTGAATTCATTTAGAGCTAAGTGATATCTATAAATTAAAGCTTCATGACTTATAAATTTATACCAATAATAATGTAAAAAATTACTTTGAACACATTAATAGCTCTAATTGAGTTTTGTATACTGGATTCCAAATTAAATAACAATACTCGAATTTAGTTGACAATTAAATAAGGAATTAAGAGTCGAAAATGTATGAAAATTTTTAGCATTTTGCAAGATAAATCCCAGATTTCTGTATGATGTCTTGGTTATGTAGTTAACGTGTAGGTTAAATTGACATTTAGGATCAAAAATTACTCCCAAATTCTTAATTTCATTAACACCGACTAGAGCAACGTTATTGGTAATTGAAATCAATGTTTCTCTTTGTGGTATAGGTCATTATTTTGCACTTATTAACATTGAAAAATAAAAGATTGAAGATAGACCAAGTCAACAGATTTTCAATGTCCTGTTGAAGTTTTAAACAGTCATCAATGGTCTTCATTACTCTAAATATTTTTATGTAATCAGCGTATAGTAAGTAGTTAGAATGTTAATACCCTCAATAATATCATTGATGGAAAAGTGAAGAGAAGTGGATCGAGATTTGAACCTTGTGGAATTCCAAAGGAGGCAGTAAGTGGTAGAGTGGTGAAGTTGTATGTACATGAAGTTGTATTTTAGAGATATACAAAGCAATAAGTGAAGCAAGTGCAGGTGAAAAATTAAAAATATGAATAAGTTTGAAGACAAGAATTTTATGATTGACTGAACATTAAAGATATACGATATATTTTACAAGGTGTTATTTTTATAGGCATATTACTTCCTAATAAATCAATGAATGCGAATAATTACTTGTATTTTTGCTAAACAGTAAACCATGGTTTTAAACAACAATATTACACATTTTTATTTCTTCAAGTTTCATAATTACCGGTGCTTTTATTTCATTCAATGTATATAACAATAAGTTCCTAAAAAAATGGCTTACTTTCCCTGCCGGTGGGTATTCTAAAGCTAGTAAAATTTAAGATAAAAATTCTTAAAGATTGTGGATAATGCTAGAAAAGTAACGGAATCATGTAAAAAAATCTGATGTGGTCAGCACAATACCTTCCGTCAATCCTGTGTATTATGTACAAATTCCATACATAAATTTTCTTGCAAAAGATTATTATATATTGATATTATGCCTTTCTCGGCAACTGAATTTCATACTCCTGATACTCCTGATAACAAACAAAACACATGAAATAAGAAAATTATGAAATTTTGATTGAAAAATTATAACACTTGTCAGTTATGGACATAATTAATTGCTGTCATTTTGACATGGGTAAAAGTCATGTTACTGCACGCGCCCCATACATAAATTTTCTTGTAAAAGATCCTATATTTCCAGTAAAGTTATTTCATAAACAAACTATGCAAATTGCACTTGACACTGACATCTTCTTCTTCTTCTTTAGTTTTTCCCATTCGTTAGGGGGACGCTATTTTTTATTTTCTTCTTCCACTCATTTTTGTTTTGCGTGTCGTTCTCATTCAGTTCCTTTTCTCTCAAGTCTTCTATAATACAGTCTTTTCATCTTATATTTGGTCTTCCTATGTTTCTTCCACCTTCTATTAATATATTCATCTCTCCTCATAACATGTTCAAACCAATGTAATCGTCTCTCTTATATCTAGAAACTTCTAACACTAGAGTTACTTCCCTTTTTTCTGTCATTGATTTACATTTTATTGATACTGACATCTGTCAATTTGAATTACCTGATTAGCAGTTTCCATGGTTAAGTTAGCATAGCTGGCTGAATTATGAAATTTATATCAAATTTATTATCTTTATTCTTCTTTAACTCTATATCTGTTGAATATCAAATATAAAATGCAATCAAATCGTATTGACAATAATATATTCTTTAAGTTATAATAACATATAACTGAGTTTTCCAAGAAAAACTGTTAAAATCTTCAAATGAGGGTACTTCCGGTTGACCAATTATAACTAAAATCTAAACAGATCTGCATATGGTTGTAAGGAAGAGGAATACGCAAGAATTGTAATTTTTGGAATTCTAGTATTGGAGATATCGTGCACGACACGGCGGGGACACACACACACATACACACACACATACACACACACACACACACGCACACACGAACACACACACACACATACAGACATCATTGTAAAAATAGTAAAATCGTATTGTAAAGACCCTAAAACGTGCTTATTCAATGAAAACTCACCACCGAATTTTTTGACCAAAGACAAAACCTTCCTTACCTAGAGGTGACGGAAGGTAAAAATCGAATTTTAATTTTTACCTCTCACTACGAGAGGTGATGGATTCATACTAAAAATCGCATATCCAGATTTTAATGAATAAACACTTTTTAAGGATTCTAGAATTCGATTATAACAGTTTTACAATGATATTCGTGTGTGTTTATGTATGTATGTTTCTCAAATACTATAAGACTTGGACATGTTTAACTACGGAAAACTCATTCTAACATTAATGGGAAGAGCTGATAAGGTTTTGGTAACAAATGGATAACCGGAAGTGATAGTTTCTTTTAAAAAGTCTTCTAAATATTATTTTTTGAAAATTTATGTTATTACAAATAATGAAGATCGTTAAATTCTCAATCTAATACATTTAAAAAAATTGTTATATCTTCTATAAATAATATAGAATAATCTGTTATAATAAATCTCGTTACATAAACAACTCCATGGAAACCAGTTGAGATATTTAAATGTTTATAAATACAAAATATCAGTGTCGAAAATCAGCAGTTTTACAGACATTACTGTAAACTTTTTTCTGGGAAGTAGGTACATTTAATTTTTCTTATTGTATTATTAATTAAATACTTAAAATTATAGATATATTAATATTACATATATCCTTAAGAAATACCACTAATATCGTCAATGAATATGATGAATTTTGAACATATTAGAAGAGTAATTAAGTAAAACATAAAATGGAAATGGCGAGAAGTCGCATGCTGGCCACAACATATTTTATAACATGTTTTCTTGCAATTTATTTTGGCGCTAAAAACACATCACATGGTTAACGACGTACGAGGGACTCATAACATTTCTAACAAATTTTGTGCATGAAACTACATCATTAACAAGAAAAACTTTTTCTGCCATTTACGCGTTACCAACTGTCTAGTTCGTGTTAGTTTTATTACGTTTTATGTTGTTACATATTCCTAAATGTCATTAGCACCTCCTACGTCACATCCGGTAAATTTCATATTTTCAGGTAATATTTAAAAATTCATTTCTCACTCAAATTAAATAAAAATGAACCCAAAATTTTGGATTTGCAATACAAATATGTGAAGGTTTCAGAAAAAAATATTAGAATACCCCATTACAATAATTTTTATTTCTGTTCGATATTACCAATAAAACCGTGTGAACTACAGGTGAAATTTCCATAAAGTTTTGCTTAAAAACAAATACTGGAAGAAAATGAAAAGTAAAACAAACATTTCCTTATTAAAAACTTTTACTACTGGTGAAATGACCTCATTGTTATTGTTGTGGCCGCACCGTTGACCCACATTTGCAGTGTGACATTGAAAACAAACTAAAATCGTTAGAAATTTGATTAGACGTGAGCGGCAGATTCGCGTTGCACTTTCTAATCGGTCGAAGAGAAATCAAAACATTTATAAGGTCATAAAGATGTGAGATGAGAAGAGAAATTGCACGCTGCAATTCACAAAAAATCGCTAAATAGACGAATCATGCGTATGGAGAAAATATCTACAAGGGAACGACTTTCTTTTAATAATTAAATGCGTAAATAACCAATTAATGATTAGAGATTTAAGTGATTGTTCCATTTGCAACCAGCTTTACACATGTGTTGTGCTGGAAGACTAATAGTGTCGTACAGAAAGTACATAAATCAGTTTCTACAGATGTTCAAATATAATCCTAACTCGGAGTAGGCTATGAACAGAGAAACGTATGTCTGTATTCAATTCAAAAGTCAAGTTTTCAAAATTGATCTTGTAATTTAATTGTAAGTAGAAAATATTATAAAGAAGCAGGGACTAAGAACGAAATGAGAACGAAAACGAAATAACGAAATAAACCGAAATTTTTCAAAGAACGAAAACGGAAACGAAAACGCAATATATTTTTTTCGTTCATGATTGAAAACGAAATAATTTATTTCGGTTACCGGTTTTAACCGTTATTTTATTTAATATTTTATTTTATTTACAGCAAATATTTTACAGGCAAATATTATTGAATTTTCAGATATTTGATTTGCAAACAAGCAGATTTTCAAAGTAGAAGTAGCTCTCCAATAGCTAACCCTGGTACGTGTTAGGTTAAACGGTATACTCGTAGTTTCATCTATTGAACACTGACTGCGATAATTTTGATTTGCACACACTGTCGGTATTCGTTTTATTAGTTATGTTAAGTACTTATATAAGAGAACTAACATAAAGGAAGATTTGCTTGAAAACATACTATTAGTAAGGTGAAATAAAATGTAATTAATGTTTTATTCTTTATCGTAAAAAAATCAGGCCATAGCATAAGCTTTTTTTCTTATTTTTATATATGTATTATCTTTCCTTTAAGGTATGGTTTCCTAGACGCGACAAGCCGCGGCGGCTGGTCGCCGCGACTTTACTCCGATCGCTAGTCGCAGAGCATTACTGTTTTCCTAGACGCGACAGCTGCAGTTCGAAATGAAGCGAATTATGTTACAAAATAATTACATTTTACAAATGTAAATTTCAATTTATAACAGCATTAAGTTTTTTTATATTATTTCATTTACAATTACCTAATTTTTCTATTTTCTCTGTAATCCCCATCCATATTTCGTCTTTATATATTACATATTTATACTTATCATTGATCATATCATACAAAACATTATTTTCTCGAACTTCTTTAACTAATTTCCCATCATCTAAAGCTGAAAATGCTGATTTCGCTATCCTGTCGCCGGCGACTGTCGCGGAGTACTGCTCACTATACCAGTCATTCGTTTGTCGCCGCGGCAGACGATTTGCCGCGCAGTCGCGGTCGCGCCGAGGAAACCACTTCTTACAATTTGCCTATACGCAGAGGTGCCGCGCGACCTGTCGCCGCGGCTTGTCGCGTCTAGGAAACCGTACCTTTATATGTGTTTTATTTTCATGTTTAATAAAAAAAAAACTTATTATATTTCAATAATTTCATCAATTGTTACTCATTAATAGTTATAACCGGTATTAACCGGTATTTAATTACTGTGAACGAAAACGAAAACGAAAATATTTAGGTGGGAACATTAAGAACGGAAACGAAATTTTTCGGTTTCGTTCGGATAAGAACTGAACGAAATATTTTTCGTTTTAAGTCCCTGTAAAGAAGTATACAGTATATTGCCATTCGCCGTTTTCTAATTTGTTTCCATTTCTAAATTAAGATTCAAGAAGAAAAGCTTTGATTTATTTAGATAACATTTTTGACAATATCTTGTGTCAAATTGACATTTAATGTAACATTTTTAATTAAAATGATACAATCTTTTTAGTTTTAGTTCTATTTATTGTTGTAAAAACCGACGTTTCGGCAGCATGAACTGCCTTCTTCAGGGAATAAACAACAAATCAACAAATATATAAATAGATAATAACAAAAACATTAGCAACAGGTAACCATGGTAACAAATTAAGAATATTTTTATGAAGAATGGTTTTTGTAAATTTTCTATCGAAAAATGTCTGAAACCGAAAAGAACTATGTCAAAAATGTCACGGACAAGATTGGTAGAATTCTTCGTAAGAACATGAAGATTTCGTTTTCTCCATTTGTTAAAATTCGACATATGTTGAGACAAGTAAAAGACGTCATCCCTCTACAGTCATCAGGGATTTACCAGATTCCATGTGTCTGCGGGAAAGTTTACATTGGCCAGACTGGTAGAATTGTTTCAACAAGAATGAATGAACACCAGCGTTCGATCAGATTGAACCAGCCAGAAAAATCTTCAGTTGCAGAGCATGCCCTGGAAGAATTCAACTGTATATAATTCGAAGAAATAAAAATACTAGCGAGACCAACACACCTAAACAACAGGGTAAATAGAGAAGCCATTGAGATTTTCAAAACCAAGAATAATAATCTCAATCATTGTGACGCTTTAGATCTTAGTCGAGCATGGCTTCGTATATTTAATATGTTGTAATTTTCACCATGATTACCTGTTGCTAATGTGTTTGTTATTATTTATTTTTATTATTGTTGATTTGTTGTTTATTCCCTGAAGAAGGCAGTAGTTCATGCTGCCGAAACGTCAGTTTTTATAACAATAATCAAAAGTAAAACTAAAAAGGTTGTATCATTTATGACTTTTTTTAATAATTTAAATATTTTTAAATTGACATACATTTTTTTTTAACATACTGTATAATAATAATAATAGAAAAATAGATACAGTAATTTTTTTAAAGAGGTCCGATCAAGGTCATTTGTATTATGAACGAATTAACAAATTGGCATACATTTAACTCTCTCATTTGCAAAGACTACAAGCGTGTGCGATAAAGATGTATATAACACGCCTGTCTTTCAAAAATTCATATTGTTTCGACTAAGAAAGGACATTTCATTGTAAAACGATGCTCGTTGTTGACAATACTTTCGCTGTAACGTAAGTTTATTTATTAATTCAAATATATTAACTTAAATCATAGCCGTACGAATAACGTTATTTTCCGTCAGCTTACTGACACTGTTTCTATCTTATTGTTCACATATTTGGTTTTACATTTGCTAATAAACTTAACAGTTAACTTAGTTTTGAATTATAAATGCTTTTACTGTAACATATATTTTATAATACGATAATAATAACAGTAGTATCTTATGAACCCTCATAAAAACTAAGTAAACGATACTAATGAATTTGACAGAATGGGCGGAGTTACAAACATACATAAAATCACGAATGTCCCACTTGGTGGGTTAGCACAAACTCGAAAATAATAACATCAACATCATACAACAAATCCTCACTCTTAACATATTAAAGTAAACGGCCGGAGTTAAAATCTTAATTCATACAATTTGTAGATAATCTTGATCGGACATCTTTAAAAAAAATACTGTACTAATTTCAAATGTGTAGTTGAATTAAAATTGTCAAAAAAATTCGCGGAACACTTCCGAAGTGTTTAAGGAACATTGGTTGATAATCCCGGCCATTATCCATTTAGAGTAATTAGTTTTACTTATAGTACGGTAAATAATATGAGATAATATAAGAACTGATATTTGATAACTTGTCAATAAATAATAATTTATACCTAGATTAAACATATGTATTTGTAATTCAATATGTTGTTCATGATTCTTATAAAGAAATGTTATTTATTTTCAATATGAAGTGTGAGCATATTTTTACTGATCATTTATAGAATAGATGATAAGAAAATATTTTGTTATGTATACTGTTTACTAAACGTAATGTCAATATTTGTTCTCACTCAAACAATAATATAGATATAACCATTTTGTAAATATTGTATAAAAATAATTAAGCAATGTAGATTTGTACTTTATGAAAAAACTATTGCTAAAATTAAATTTCATAGTAAATACAGGATGGTGACCGGAACAGCCGAACATAGGACTTTAACACGTAAAATCAGACTTTCTCAATTTCCTGCTTTCCTAATTATTTTAGGTAAAAAAAACATAAAATTCTGCATCTGAATCAATTTAGCAAAATTAATTTTGTATTCCTTATTCCTTGTAACGGCACAAATTCGGTATGAAAATGTCGAAAATCACCTTAAAATTTGCAATAGCCATAAATAAATAAATAAAAAACAAATGTCTAACGATTTATCTGTCTTGTTCGGGTAATTTATTTTTATTAGGTGTTATTGCTAATATCTATTCCAGTTAACAATTACCTATTATTTTAAATTGATATTTGTTCACTTGAACAGAAATTACAAATAATAATAAAAATTAATAAACCTAGCTTGACAGATAAATCGTTAATATTTCTCAATTTTTTGTTGAAAGTGTCTACTGCACTGTCCAGACAGAGTCGCAAAAAAATAGTGCACTGTCGGATAGCGTAGTAAGGTATATTGCAACACTGTCTAGGCAGAGCAGCATAAAATATTGCTGCACTTTTTGCCAAATTGAGTTTTGTGCGTTATTTTTTTTATAAAATCACATAAAAGAGGAATAACATAACCACTCGGCTTAGTCAATTTAAGTTCTGTGCATTAGGTAAGGTTATTGTCTATATTTTTTTTTATAAAATCACAATAAATGAATAACATAACCACTCGGTTTTTGCCAAATTGAGTTCTGTGCGTTAGGTATGGTTATTGTCATCTTGAATTTTCGCAAATATCATTTCTGCGCAAATGCGACAGTGCACTAATTTTTATGCGGCTCTGTCTGGACAGTGCGGTAGACACTCATTTTTTGGTTCAATTTCCATGGCTATAGCTATTTTTGGGGTGATTTTCGACATTTTCATACCTTATTTCTGCAGTTACAAGGCACACAAAATCAATTTTGTTTATTGATTCAGAATTTTATGCCTTACAACTTTTATTTGAAGCTTTTTTACCTAAAATTATTAGGGAAGCAGGAAATTACGAAAGTCTGACTTTACATGTTAAAGTCCTATGTTCAGCTGTGCCGGTCGCCACCCTTATCTATAAATACCAACTTCAGTAATAATTATATTTGCATATTAATAGAGTATAGTATGATACATATGCTATAGTCGTTGATTGAGTAATACTTCTCAATCAGCGCTACAATCTTTTCAAAGAGCCTTGAGTTTATTTAAATTGTGTCAAATTTCATAGTCCCAGCAGTAGCAGTAATTATTATTTTAATAAGGAATATAAAATTCCTTTCTTTTTACCTTCCGTCACCTATTATAGATAAGGAAGGTATTGTCTTTGGTCAGAAAATTCGGTGGTGAGTTTTTAATGAATAAGCACGTTTTAGAGTCTGTAAAATACGATTTTACTATTCTTACGATGTCTGCATGTACGTATGTATGTGTCTGTGTGCGCGTGTGTGTGTGTGTAATCCTTTCAGATCGCATAACTCCAATACCATAATACCTAAAATTATATTTTTTTCGTATTCCTCAAGTTTACATCCAAAAGAAGGGGTGTTTAGATTTTAGTTATAATTGGTCAACCGGAAGTACCCTCATTTGAATATTTTAACAGTTTTTCTTGAAAAAACGCAGTTAACTAATTTTTTTTGACATTTTATGTTATTAATATTAAAGAAGATTATATTCTCTATACGGTTTGATTGTATTTTATATTTCATATTCAATGCATATTCGCAATCGTAGATAAAAATTAGCACTCTAGTGGAGTAAATCGGTACTACGCAAAGCAATCATACAAACGTCATATTAATAAGTGTCGGCTGAGTGAGTAGTGTAATAATTCATAATTAAATATTTAAACTTATCACCTTCTTTTAATTAACTTTTTAACACTCAGTTTGTATACAGTTTATGTAACACGATGTTATATGTTAAACCAATCATATGGCGGCCATCTTGTTTTGAAAATCAGCGCCAATAAAATTAATTTCGATTGCGAATAAAGAAATTAAATTTCATAAATCAGCCAGCTATGCTATAACCATGGAAACAGCTACTATATTAAGTTAATGTGATTGACAGGTGCCAGTGTCAAGGGCAATTGACAGTATGTTTTACTAGAAATATAGAATCCTTTACACGAAAATTTTTGTATGAAATTTGTACAAAATACATAGACCTGGCGGAAGGTATGTGCTGGCCACAGAATTTTTTTTTTGTATTTTGGCCGGTTGCGCCAACGTCACTTAAATTTTAAACGTTCCTTGACAATAATGCATGGAATTGAAATGTCAAATGAATTATTTTACACTGCCGTGTGCGGGTCGCTTAGAATTTAAGCCTTGTTGGTGCAACTATGCAAATGAGTATTTCTGCTTTGTATTTTAGCAATAAGCAACTCCTCTAATTACCTGTCACGTCCTCTTATTCTCCCTAGCAGCCTTCTCCTCCATTTTCATGTGACTGATGGCCTGCACGCTCCCGAAGAGCACCTTGGCGGTGACCTGTATTCCCCGGGATGGGTGTCTGGCCGTGCAGGACCCGGGGCCGGGCGTCGTGTTGTTGTTGGCGTCCCTCGCACCGCCGCACTTGCACCGCTCCGGCATGTCCGTCCGTGACTGGTGACTGGCGAAGCTGCTAGCTGCTGCACACACAGCGACTGACACACCGACCCGGTGCTGCCTACTCGGTGTCCGCCAGAGGAGGACATATCCGGCTGGCTGGCTACAGCTGGAGGGAGATTTGCAAGTGAAAACACAACGGGGTAGGGAGATGTAACATATGAGAATAATGAATGGATTGTTTGTATACAGACAAATAACATGATATATGGATATACGAGTATCTATCTGGCTGTCTTAAGCTCGGTGAACATTGATTTACATTAGTGAAATCGTATCGATACAATGACAATACGATAGCGAACCAATTTTGATACTGTCGCAATATGGCATGGAATAGAGATTTCTGACTTTTAAAAAATTAGGAAGTTAGCGATTGTTAACCTCACTTTCTAAGAGGTGGAGAAGTTTTCTAGAGGCCGGGAAGTAATCACTTATCAGTTCCCGGCCTCAAGGCCGACCTGAGCTATAGGCGCATTCACTAGGCAGTCACCTAGGGCGCCAAAATTTGGGGGCGCTACAGCCAAATTATTTTATAGAAGCTGCAATAAGTTTTAATCGACTGTTAATGATGATTTAGAGAGGTGAAAATAATGGAGATTCAGTCCTTTGTTAGAAGATTATTTATTGAAACACAAACAATACCGACGTGTCGGTCTCAATTAGGCCATCATCAGGATTATGTTTAATTTTTTTTTAGATTTGTTGAATAATATAATGAATTATATATAATTAAAAAGGAGGTTGTAGATTTCGTCAAACTATAAAAAATATATAAAACACGTACATTCATATCAGAGGTCATTATCATATATAGAAGGTTTTTAATTATTGTTACAGCCGCAAATGCACATCTTTGATAACAGCAATTCTTGCTGTACAGATATTCTTTCAAGGGACAAAACACGTAAAAATCACATGACGGCAAATCTGGGCAATAAGGCTAATTTGTTAAAACTTCCCAATGTTAGCAAAGCGGACTTAACTCATCGGGCTTTCTGTTGAGGGGACAGTTATTTGGGAACCCAGCGAGCACTGACTTCGTTGAACTACAGTTTATAGGGACTTAGGGCAGTGTATTACTTAGGCATGTACAGACAATGAGATTCTGGAAAATAGACGATTTGTTTATGAAATTGCGTCTGTCTCGATCGGCTCGAATTCACCCGAAAAAGCTCGTAAAATAAGAAAATTTAGTTTAATTTCCACCATGAAAAATTTATACCCTCTAGAACTACCATCTAAACTTTAATTTACATCTCGCTCATTACATAAACTTTTTAATTTGGGATTTTGGGAACGATTTTGAAGTTTGAATTCTAGGCCGTAGGTTCCAATAAAAGTTGACCATAAATATAAATCACTTTATAATACACGTAATTGGAAGTACGTTTCGGACTAATATTTGTCCATCATCAGCAGAATTTAAAAGAATTTTTTTTGTGAAGAATCACCGCAGAGCCATATGACAAAAGTTGTAATACGTAGTTTATCAAAATGTAATACAACAATATATAAGATTAGCACTTTCTACAACTTTATAAATGTAACATAAAAAAAAAATCTTTTAAATTCTGCTGATGATGGACAAATATTAGTCCTAAACGTTCCGTCCAATTATGTTATAATAAAGTGACTTATATTTCATGGTCAACTTTTATTGGAACCTACGGCCTACTATCTAGAACATAAACTTTTTAAGTCACGTTTTCACTAAAAATTTTAATTCATCCTGTTCTTCCAGAAAAAAAATGTACAGTACCCCAATTTGATACCACGGACTCCTATGCCAAATATGTGGGCAGTGAACGTGTTCATTTTTACCTCTCTCTAAGAGATTTTAGCGAATAAGCACGTTTTAAGGTCCCTACAATCCGATTTTAACATTTTCACGATGATTCCTGCTGTTTTTGTGTGTGTGTGTGTGTGTGTGTGTGTGTGTGTGTGTGTGTGTGTGAGTGTGTGTACGTGTGGATGTTGGACTGATGATTTCTCAAAAACTATATGATTTAAGGCCTGTTTAACTACGTATTTCTCAATCTGACATTAATGGGAAGAGCTGAAAAGGTTTTGGTAACAATTGGACAACCGGAAGTAGTAGTTTCCGAAAAAAAAATTATCTAAATATTATTTTTATATCTTCCATAGATTTAGAGATAAAAAATATAATAATATATAACATAATTTGCTGTAATCGTGGTTGTAATAAATCTCGATGCCCAAACAACTACATGGAAACCAGATGAGATATTTAAATGTTTGTAATTGTCAGTGTCAAAAATTCAATGTAGTGTATGTGCATAGGTATAATACCTATTGGGCGGTAATGTAAGCTCGGTTTTAAAACTGACGTTATCCAAGATTTTTTCTGAGAAGTAGAAGTAGTATTTTTAATATTTCTTATTGCATTATTAATTAATTATTTAAAATACTAGATATATAGAAATATCGCCAATTCTGTCAATGAATTGGAAAAATCTCGAACATGTAAAAGAGTAACTACAAAAAAACTTCCTAATACATTGAATTTAAAATCATAAAAATATCTGTTTATAAAGAATTAGATTTTTGTGTGTACAAGAAATTTTAAATATAACAATGGAAATGGCAATTGGTATTGTACAACATATTTTTTTCTCATGTATTGAAACACCTGTATAATAAAAAAAAACTATTATATCAAAGTTAGAGGATGTATAAATGTAAATATACATATTTATATGGTTATTAAATAACAATTTGATTATAAATACTAATGAATGCGAACTTTTCGCTGTCGCTTGAGTAGGAACCTACAACCCACACTGTCCTTGACATTTGGGTGTCAAGTATATTAATTTATCTCTCTGCCATTCTCGAGATAAATTTTCATGATTTTGCTTTCTAAACATTGATCGAATGGAGCTATTTCATGCTGCATTGTACCTGACTGACTATACAATTTTTACATCTACAGTATGCAGTTATGAGAATGTTTCTGTTTCCTTTCTCTCTTTAAAATAATAATAATGTTTTCGTAATAAAATCTAAACATTTTCTAAATCGTGTAGAATTAAATAGAAATTTAATTTTGACATATAAATACAATTTCAACTGATTTAAAAATTATTCCGTCAAATTTGAAAACAAACTTTCACAACAGTTCTTATAATACATTAAAATATAATCAAGGAGAAGAAAATATAAAAAAGAATATCCGGATATCATGAGAAATTTTGTAATAGAAGTAAGACAACATAATTTTGGAAGTGAAAAGTAGAAAAATGTCTTATGTCTGTATAATTTATTTTAAAATTAATATTGAAATATTTTAAAATATAAAAATAAAATAAATAAATATTTCATCACGGCATATTACCCATTGCTGGGTGTGCCAATCTGCTTTGTATGTAGAGTTTAGAAATTGTTTTTGTTTTTTAAGGAACAATTAAAACCATGATATTAAAGAAATTAAACAAAAAATTAAAAGAATGATTATATATTCGTAGAATTAAAACTGTGCAGAAACGATGTTTTTCTATTTCGGCGTTATTATGAGTCTATAAAAGCACTACAAAGTACAAACACGTCATTTAGAAGATCTATAAGCGCGCTGTTTTTGGCGCCTTTCGTGATCTAGAGGCGGCATGACTGATTTCATAAAATCATAACTGACAGATGAGATTAAAATTAATTTAATTACATATAACCTCAAAATGGTAAGTTGTTGGTGTTGAAATATTACTTTTAATTATAGATTTTTATCCTTTCTCTAGGTCAGTGGTTCTCAAAGTGGATGATATCGCCCTCTTTTTGGAGCTAGATAGATCCAAGGGGCCGATGGTGGCCTCAGGGTTAACAATGAACGGCGGGGGGGGGTCATAGAATGGCAGTAAGTGGGCGATGAGAGCTAAAAAGAGTAATAAAAAATCTGATGTGACCAACACAATACCTCCCGCCATTTAATTTTTATTAATTTAAATACATACATATGGGGTCTTGTTGCCGCGTGCATGATGTCTGGTGGCGAATCTGGGGAACCCGATTCGATCTCGATCAACGCCAATTATTTTGAATTTTAAATGGCACAAAATTGTCCATTGTATTGCACTCTTCACGGCAGCAATGAGGTGACGCTTGGTAAACGCCCATACGATATAAATATGTCATCATCATTACCGAAATCTGTGTACAAAGCAGATTAGCACACCCAGCAATGGGTAATATATCGTGATAATGTTTTTTTTTTTCATCTAAATACCTGCATATTTAGTAATGCTAGAAATTAGGTATATTAAGTTCCTTCCCATATAACTATTGTTGTCTTTACAATTTTCGTTTTAAAACGTTACTATTATTAATTTGAAATTATGTATATTAAGTTCCTTTCCATACAACTATTATTCTGTTTACAATTTTCTTTTTACCTTCCGTCACCTATAGGTAAGGAAGGTATTGTCTTTGGTCAAAAAATTCGGTGGTGAGTTTTCATTGAATAAGCACGTTTTAGGGTCTTTACAATACGATTTTACTATTTTTACGATGATGTCTGTATGTGTGTGTGTGTGTGTGTGTGTGTGCTCGTATGTGCGTGTGTATGTGTGTGTGTGTGTGTGTGTGTGTATGTGACCGCTTTTTCGTGCACGATATCTCCAATACTAGAATTCCAAAAATTACAATTCTTGCGTATTCCTCTTCTTTACAACCATATGCAGACATGTTTAGATTTTGGTTATAATTGGTCAACCGGAAGTACCCTTATTTGAAGATTTTAACAGTTTTTCTTGAAAAACTCAGTTAAATGTTATTATAACTTAAAGAATATATTATTCTCTATACGATTTGATTCCATTTTATATTTCATATTCAACAGATATAGAGTTAAAGAATAATAAAGATAAAAAATTCGTATAAATTTCATAATTCAGCCAGCTATGCAAACATAACAATGGAAACTGCTAATATATTCAGGTAATTCAAATTGACAGATGTCAGTATCAATAAAAAGCAAGTAATTGAATGAAAAAATAAGGGAAGTAATTCTAGTGTTAGAAGTTTTTAGATATAATAGAGACGATTACATTGGTTTGGACATGTCATGAGGAGAGATGAATAAATTAATAGAAGGTGGAAGAAACATAGGAAGACCAAATATAAGATAAAAGACTGTATTGCAGAAGACTTGAGAGAAAAGGAACTGAATGAGGACGACACGCAAAACAAAAATGAGTGGAAGAAGAAAATAAAAAATAGCGACCCCCTAACGAATGGGAAAACTAAAGAAGAAGAAGATGTCAGTGTCAAGTGCAATTTGCATAGTTTGTTTATGAAATAACTTTACTGGAAATATAGGATCTTTTGCAAAAAAATTATGTATAGGGCGAGTGCAGTGACATGACTTTGCTGCCTTTGGTAAGCAGATATGGGGACCCGTATCAAAATGACAGCAATTAATTATGTCCATAACTGACAAGTGTCATAATTTTTCATTCAAAATTTCATGATTTTCTTATTTCATGTGATTTGTTTGTTATCAGGAGTATGGAATTCCGTTGCCGAGAAAGGGAATCATAAAATACCAAAAATTTAGAATCTTTTGCAAGAAAATTTATGTATGGAATTTGTACTTAATACACAGGATTGACGGAAGGTATTGTGCTGGCCACATCAGATTTTTTATACGTTACTGTTATTAATTTGAAATTATTTTTTTTTTTGACAGTGACATTTGTCTGTCAGTTACATACATTTGAGCTGAACTGTGTAACCATGGAGTTGGGTTTAAAGCATAAGTTCCCAGATATAATTTTTATATTACTTTATAAATTTATCTATAAAATATATAGAAAAAGTCCTGTAGAAAATGGAATAATCTTTAATTTTTATAATAAATTGCAAAAAAATAACATTTAAAGGTATTTTTTGAAGAAAAACTATTTTGAGCTTCAAGTAAACTGCCATTTCCGGTTATCCGATTGACACCAAAATCTAATAGCTTCATTCCATATTAGAATAAGATGAAACACATGGTTTCAAAAGTTTCTGAATAATAGTATTTGAGTTAGAGTGCCCAGAAGATCCACACACACATACACACCTACAGACATCATCGTGAAAATGTTAAAATTGGATGATACCTTAAAACGTGGCCATTTATCAAAATCTCGATATGCGATTTTTAGCACGATCCCTATACCTCCCTTACCAAGGTTAGCAGGAGGTAAAAACGCTCAAAAATTTTACCGATTAAAATATTTATCAATATTTTTCCTCTTTAATGTACACATATACTATGTACAACAAAGCATCGTCGCATTCGTTTTAAATTTCCAGTCCCAAAATGATTTTTTTCGGAACGAGATTTTAGGAATTAAAATATAACACGTTTATTTATTTTTTAATACTCGAAGGATCGATATAAAACGGTAAAACTCTCCTCAGTTACGAATACAAAGACTCTTAAAATTATAACAACCATATGTCAAAATAAAACTACTGTCTCTGTCTCTGGTTTCATGAGTGCTTCGTGCTTCCTTATTATGAATATAAATTTTATTTGATTTTCATCATAGGAAATAATAATGGATTCTTTCAGTTTCTCAATTCCATTTTTTATTAATTATCAAATTTACAGAAAAAAATTATAATCTGATTTTCTTTAAGGCGACAAATTTATAGATTTGTATTTTATTGATGAACAACTCTAGATCAAAGTTCATTTTCATAATTTATGAATAGTAATTAAACTTTGAGTTTTTTATTAAAATTTATTTATACTATGTGGCTTATCGATTTCGCTAACAGATTTAGTATCTTCAGAGCCTACAGCGTCAGAGAAATTTTAAAATAGCCTTGGCATGTCGGCTGCTTAATATTGAAGAAAAAATTGTTGTATTCTATTGATGTTCATATTTTTGTTGAAATTTAGAAGAGTAGGTCTACTCAAAGCCAGAGAAATGGAACTTGTCACAAGTTCCATTTCTCTGACTAAGAGAGCAGGATTTGTATTTTCCTCTGCGAAACGAAGTATAGAAAGAAAATAAATTTATAGCTGTGTTAGTTAATAAACAAAAAAGTTAAAAACTTTCAACCGAAAACTAATTAAACAAAAAAGCGTTATTTATTACAATTTAAATTTATGGTAATATTGCAATTTTGAACTGAATGTATTGTTATTCCAGGCTGGTTCTGAAATATATACCTACGAGTAGTGCACGTTAGTTGACATTGTGTAGTCATTTGTGGCTACTGGCAAACAAGTATGCACAATGGACTTATCAAGTAAACGTTTTAATCTATGACTTCCAGTTCCACATCGTAGCAATAGGGTGACCATTCGTCCCGGATTTTCTGGGACAATTCCGGATTCTAGCCATGCGTCCAGTATAGATACGCGTCCCGAAATTAACAATTTGTTTATTATCAAATTTAGTATCTTACTAGTATTTCCACGTACCTACGGATTGTATAATTTTCGAAGCCTTGCATTAGCGGGATTAGGCATATAATGAACTACTAATAAATATTGTACACAATTGTTAGTTTGTTCATGTGTCTCTTTACAGTCCTTCAATATAGTCTCCCTGCTTCTCAATGACTAAGTCCCAACGTCTGGAAAGCTTTACTCTTCCATCCAAGACACCATCTCTGTTCATCTGTCGAATGGATTGGATAACGGCAGCATGAAGCTCTTCCAGAGACGGAAAACGATGTCCACGCATACGCTGTTTTCAGCTTTGGGAATAGATCGAAGTCTGGTGGACTCATGTCCCGATTGTAGGGAGCATGAGGTAACACTTCCCAACCGTATTCACGCAGTTTTTCGGTTACGATATTCCTGATGTGGGGGCGAGCATTGTCATGGAAAATGAGTGACCCAGCCTCAAGCAACTGAGGTCCGTTTTTGCGCAGTTTTTGCATGAAGGCCAGATAATAAATTGCTGTGAGACTTGTTCCACATGGAACTCATGATGATTCCATTGTAATCATAAGCAAAGATTATCATTTGTTTGACTTTTTATTGAGCTCTCCGATTTTTTTTGGCCGTGGGGAATTTGAACCTCTCAACTCGTAGGATTGTGATTTCAATTCCAGCTCAAAATCTCCGACCCATGTTTCATCATTCGATATAAAAAAGAATGTTGGGTGTCTGTCGCGTAAACTTTCGATCTTAATGTACGAACTGTGATCTTCAACAGTTACAATACCCAAGATACGTGCAGGCTCCATTTCTAGCGGAAGTATGTGAAAAACATCTTACGCCATAGTTGAAAACAAAACACACTCTTGTACCTTGTTCCCCAATCCTTCTACTACAACTGACGTAAATGTCACTGTTGTTGCATCATTCAATTCGCAGTGTTGCCAACCTGTGTATTATTTATGAAATGACCCTCCTACTCTTAACTAACTAGTCACTTGTCGAAATATTTATGCCTCCGAATTTTAATGGTACCCTTAAGATGGCGCCTGGTAAGCGCCTGCACGGTACAAATATTTCATCATTACCGATATCCGTGTAAAAAACAAATTGGCATACCCAGCATTGGGTAATATACCGTAATGATATATTTATTTATTTTACTTTAAATATACTTTTTTATTGTATTTGTATTTGTTTTATTAAAAGCGTATTTTTGACACCCTACGTATCAAACTGTTGAATATTTAAATTTTTAATAGTTATTTAACTATCAAGTGTGTTAATGAGGGCGATTAATGATCGAGACATTTTAATTGTTGAGATCATTAATCGCCAATTAACACACGTGTTAGTTACAATATTTTTTCGTTGACCGTATCTTACTTAAATGGAAAATCTAATTTTATTCCATGACAATTTTTTTTAGGTTAGTAATGGTTGACCGAACGTCAAATTTTACGTCAGAAAATCAATAAGTTTTGTCATCAATTGTTTTCAGTGGGTGCGTTCAGTTTACTTAATGCTAGACAACACAAGCGGTTTTTTATGTTATTTGAGGAATTTTATTCTTTCAAATTCATTTTAAAGGTATGCTACGTGAATATACCTAGCTAGTAAGTGTCAAAAGCATGACTTTAAATTTTGTCTACCTTTTTGCTACAACTTAGCGTTAGCAATACATGCTGTGTTCCATGTGGTGAACGCACCCAATAAATCGTTTATTAATAAAAAATCATGCATTAATATGGGCCATTAATGAATGATTTTCTATACATTAAGATAGCCTATTAATAAACGGTCGACGGAAAATATTATTTTCATATTATGAGTGCCACCTTTGTTTTGTATTGAAAAATGTAGGAATAGTTGTTGCTCGGGTTTGACCACTATCGTTTGACTTTATCTAAAGGTGACGGAAGGTAAAAAGTATAAAGATCTATTTATTTATTGACTATTTTATTATAAATTATTATATTTTTCATATTAAAATTTTTCTACCTTAATGAAAATAGTTCCCCTCCAACGGTTATGTAGTTTAACTGTAATTCATTTTTCACTTTTAATAACTCCTGTCTTGAAATTTCTTTTCAAATTATTAATATTTAGTGTCATATAAATACAAAGTGTATAATTTTATGTTAATTTATGAAAAAAATTGCTAATCGTAGTTGCCTGAGTTTCTTATTATTTACGGTACGAGGTTTTCTTGTTTTTGTTAAATTACAGAGTGTCACAACAAATTAGTTCACCGTTGTCGTCTTATTTAAAGACGAATACTTACTACAGTTAAATTAGTAAAAAGACTTCATTTACTTTTTAATTATAGAAAAAATTAACAGTTAAAAGTACATTATTCTAATTACAGGTATTTGTTTCTTCGCATTTTTACTTATATATGACATTTTCAAAATTGAGGCCATTTTATAACGAGCCATGTTATTATTATATTTTTTTTTAAATATTACGGCTTAACGAATAATATATAATAAGACCTTTTCGAATTACACATATTGTTTTCAATTTAAATGATGTATCATAATTTTTTATCTTTAAATAATGGAGGACCCATCACGCTCCAAATAATTGTCACTCCATAGTTGTGCCTTTATTTAAATTTTATAGATAGAAAAAATAAAGATATCCTACTTTGTTATTTAAAATATTTTACTCCTGAAAAATGGCATACATATTTAACCAAATTCCTAGCCCTTCCGTTTTCTAGATCCCAATGGCGGCATGGGACATAACTGTATACATTGTATTATGTTTATAAGAAAGTTTATAAGAAAAAATGCCTTTGTCCTCCTATCGAAGTTAAATAGGTAACTAACTCATTAAAACAAAAACAAAAGAGAATGCATTATAAATATTTTCACTTTTCTCATATAAATAACAGTATAATATGTACATATGCAAGTACGTGATTCTATTTCAAATGTTATGATATTTATTCTGTACTTTTACCGACAGAATAACAAAAATATTATCATATACAATATATTTCAGAAAATATAAATATGCCCAGTTTAATAGATATTTAACTATCAAGTGTGTTAATGATAGACATATTTGTTGATATCATTTATCACCAATTAACAGACGTGTCAGTTACAATATTTTTTAATTAACTATATCCTACTAAATTGGAAAACCTAATTTTATTGCTTGACAAAAAATCTTTTGTGGCCAGCACAATACCTTCCGTCAATCCTGTGTATTATGTATAAATTCCATACATAATTTTCTTGCAAAAGATTCTAAATTTCCAGGAAATTATTTCATAAACAAACTATGCAAATTGCACTTGACACTAACATCTTCTTCTTCTTTTTTAGCTTTTCCCATTCGTTAAGGGTCGCTATTTTTTATTTTCTTTTTCCACTCATTTCTGTTTTACGTGTCGTTCTCATTCAGTTCCTTTTCTCTCAAGTCTTCCGCAATACAGTCCTTCCATCTTATCTTTGGTCTTCCTCTGTTTCTTCAACTTTCTATTACTAAGCTATTATTCTTCATTTCTCCTCATGACATTTTCAAACCAATGTAATTATCTCTCTTGTAACTTTCTAGAAACTTGTACCACTAGAGTTATTTCCTTACCGTATGTTTCCGTGTCTTCCTCAATATCTACTTCAATATCCTCATCTTTGCCACATTCATTTAATTTTTATTAATACTGACATCTGTTAATTTGAATTATCTGAATATATTTATTAACAATTTTCATGGTTATATATATATATATATATATATATATATATATATATATATATATATATATATATCTATTGAATACGAAGTATAAAATGCAATCAAATTGTATAGAGAATAATATATTCTTTAAGTTATAATAACGTTAAATGTCAATAAATTAAATTTAACTGTAAATCTTCAAATGAGTCTACTTCCGGTTCATCAATTATAACCAAAATCTATTCAATTGTTCTTCTGGATGTAAACTTGAGGAATACGAAAAAAATATAATTTTTGGAATCGTGATATTGAAGTTATGCGATCCGAAACTTTCGTCACACACACCCAGACACACACACACGCACTCACACACACATACATACATACAGACATCACCCTAAAACATGCTTATTCACTAAAAACTCATCATTGAATTTTTTTGAGCAAAGACAATACCTTCCTTACCTAAAGGTAAAAATTTAGGTTAGTAACATTTGACACAAATTTGACAATTATTCAGCAATATTATGTAGCTATGGTTATCCACTAAATTCGTTTATTAATAAAAAAACATGTATTAATAGGGTCATTAATGAATGATTTTCTATACACTAATATAACATATAATAAACATGCCCAAATTTACGTCAATTGTGAAAATATTATTAGTATGTAGTATCTCAATATGTTATTTAATATTTTTTACACATAAAAATGGTAGTTAAGTATTTAAAAATGTTAAAATGTAATGAAATAATAATAATATTGTAGCGAGCGCAGTTAAGTAAACAAACAAATACACCGCATGACAGCAATAACTTACTTTAATTAATAAATTATTATTGGAAGAAATATTAACATATTAAGGTTGATAGCACACTAAATAAACATTTCAAATTTAATGTATTTTGACAACAGTACAATTACTTACAAGTTGGGTTAGATTTAAAATTTACATTTATTATGTTATAAACCTACAAATAAATTCTTTCAATTTTAATTTAAATATCGGTATATTTTTCTTGTCTATAAATATAATACAAAACAATGATTCTGGAATCAATGCTAGTGGAGTGCATAGGAGTTTCAGAATGAAGTTTTTGCGTATATTGTAAACAAGATTTTTTCTGCAATCGCTTGGAAATATAAAAAAATCTGATGTGGCCAGCACATTACCTTCCGTCAATCCTATGTATTATGTACAAATTCCATACATACATTTTCTTACAATAGATTCTATATTTCCAGTAAAATTATTTCATAAACAAAGTATGTAATTGCACATAACACTAACATTTTCTTCTTCTTTAGCTTTTCCCATTAGTTAGGGGTCATTCTATTTTGGGTGTCATCTTAATTCAGTTCCTTTTCTCTCAAGACTTCCGCAATATAGTCCTTACATTTTTTCTTTAGTCTTCCTCTGTTTCTTCTACCTTCTATTACTCGTACTAAGCTATTCATTCTTCTCCCAATATATTCTTCATTTTCCTCATGACATGTTCAAACCAATGTAATCTTATATCTTTCTAGAAAAATTTATATCACTCGAACCATTTCCCTTATCCTATCTTTCCATGTCTTCCCCAACATCTATCTAAACACCTTCATCTCTGCTACATTCATTTTCTTTTCATTGACACCGACATCTCACAATTTGAATTATCTGAATATATTAGCAGTTTTCATGATTAGCATTTATGAAATTTAATATCTTTTTATTTTTTTTTTTGACTATTTCTATTGAATATGAATAAAAAATGTAATTAAACCGTACAGAGAATGAAATATTCTTTAATAATTATATTTTTTTCAAAAAAACTGTTAAGAACTTAACTGCGAATGACGGTACTTCCGGTAGATCAATTATAACCAAAATCTAATCACTTCTTCATACGGAGAAAATTTTATCACACACACACACACATTTACAGGCATCATCGTAAAAATAGTAAAATAGTATTTTAATGATCCGAAAACGTGCTTATGCATTAAAAACTCATCATCGAATTTTTTGACCAAAAACAATACCTTCCTTACCGAAAGGTGACGGAAGATAAAAAAAATAGTATTCTACATTTTTAACAAATCTGCTACTTAGACAACTATTCATAGTGAAATGTTTCCAATAATTATTTTCCGTTACCTTTAGGTAAGGAAGATATTGTCTTTGGTCAAAAAATTAGATGGTGAGTTTTTTAACGAATAAGCACGTTTTCGGGTCACTTGAATTCGATTTTACTATTTTTACGATGGTGTCTGTATGTGCGTGTGTGACGAAATTTTCTCCGTCGATAACTCCAAAATTACAATTCTAAAAATTGTAATTCTTTCTTAATCTTCTTTGTTATATCCATGTGAAGAGTTGATTAAAAGTTGGTTATAATTGGTCAACCATAAGTACCCTCATTCGCAGTTCTCAACAGTTTTTCTTGAAATAAGGGCAGTTAAATATCATTTTTTGACATTCATGTTATTATAAATATTAAAGATTTTTTTTTATTTTCTGTACTGTTTGATTTCACGTTTTCCTTCATATTTAACAGTTATAAAGCTACAAAATTATAAAAAGATTAAAATTTCATGAATCAGCAAGCTATGTTATAAACACATAACCACGGAAACTGCTTATATATTCAAATAATTCTATTTGACATACGTCAATGTCAAATGCAATTTACATGGTATGTTCATAAGAGGCAGAAAGATAGGATATGGGAGTGGTAGAATTTTCTATAAAGATACAAGAGAAACAGGAAAACCAAAGAGAAGATGACAGGACTGTATTGCAATAAACTTGAATGAGGATGATACACAAAATAGAAATGAGTGGAAGAAGAAAATCAAGAATAGCGACCCCTAATAAATGGGAAAAGATAAAAAAATCTGATGTGACCAACACAATACCTCCCGCCATTTACCTATGGTGTCTCGTTACCGCGTGCCTGATGTCTGGTCGCGAATCTGGGAAATCCGATTCGATCCCGATCAACGCCAAATAATTCGTATTTTAAATGGCATAAAATTAACCTTTGTGATAAACGCCCGCACAATAAAAATATGTCATCATTATTACCGAAATGTGTGTACAAATCAGATTAGCACACCCAGCAATGGATAATATGCCGTGATAATATATTTATTTGTTTCTTTATTTAAATACATACCTGCATATTTACAAATGCTAGAAATTTAAGTTCCTTTCCATAAAACTATTGTTCCATTTACAATTTTCCTTTTAAAACGTTACTATTAATTTAAAATGACTATTTTTTGACAGTGACATTTACCTGTCAGTTCATACATTTGAGCTGAACTATGTAACCATGGGGATGTATTTAAAGCATAACCTCCGAGATATAATTTTTAAATTACTTTATAAATTTATCCATAAAATATATAGAAAAATTATTAAAGCAAACCTGTAGAAAATGGAATAATCTTTAATTTTTATAATAACAAATTGCGAAAAAAATACATTTAAAGATATTTTTTGAAGAAAAACTATCTTGAGCTTCAAGTAAACTGCCATTTCCGGTTATCCGATTGCCACCAAAATCTAATGGCTTCTTTCCATATAAAAGGTAGAAATACATGGTTTCAAAACTTTCTGAATGATAGTATTTGAGTTAGAGCGTAAAGAGGATCCACACACACACACACACACACACACACACACACACACACACACACACACACACACACACACACACAAACACACACACACACACACATACACACACATACACACAGACATAAACACACACACACACACACAGACATAAACACACACACACATACATACATACATGCATACATACATACATACATACATACATACATACATACATACATACATACATACATACATACATACATACACACATACATCATCGTGAAAATGTTAAAATTGGATTCTAGGGTCATTTACGAAAATCTTGATATGCGATTTTTAACACGATCCCTATACCTCCCTTACTAAGGGTAGCGGGAGGTAAAAATAATTTCCTGGAAATATAGAAACTATCTGTCTGGAATTTGATCAAATTATATAGAATTGACGGACGGTAATGTGCTGGCCACATCAGATTTTTTTAAATAAAACCAAATACTAATTTTTATGAGGCCGATTAAAATTGGAGGCCTGAGGCACGATCACCTCACCCGCCTTATGGTAAAACCAGCCCTGACACTAATTATTTACGCAGGATATATGACTACATAAAAATATGTAGGTATATATGTAAAATTGTAATCACAAACTAATGAAGTATGAAACATAGCATGTAAATCCATACGAGCATTCCTATTTATATTCATTTATTTAATTTCATACCTGAATCCGTGAAACCTATAGCACGGAATACATGCAGGCGAATCAAGCATGCTTGTCGGCTGGCTGGCGGGCAAGAGGGAATTGAACCGCATTATCGGGGCCAACGGGTCATCCGCAAGTAGGTCATTCTACGTCACGTATACGGACCAGACCTGACAGACCTAGCTCTTCTGCAAGTGTGAGGCATATGCTAAACTTACAATTATTATAATGTGAAAAGTTGAGGGTATATAATTAAGTACCCAGGGTCGGCTCTAGAGGGTGAGAGGAAGAATTATAATTTTTTGAATTCTAGTATTCGAGATATTCCGGCTGACATTATAATCACACATACGCACATACATCATTGTAAAAATAGTGAAATTTTATTGTAGGAATCCTAAAACGTGCTTATTTATTGGAAACTCGACACAGAATTTTTTGACCAAGGACAATACCTTCCTTACCTAACCTTCCTTATCTAAAGGTGACGGAAGGTAAAAATAAAAAACACGTTTATTACAAAAAAGCTTAACAAGAACCTGATCTTAACTTGGCGACTGCAAATGCATTGATTGAAAATTCATTAAAATGAATACCACAGATGCGATGAAAAATTTGAAAATGTGATTTTAGAAGCAAACAACGTAATTTTAGATCATGCAATAAATGCAATTCAAGACCGTTTTGAATTGATGGAAACCCCCAACAGTAAATTTAACATATTGTGGAATTTAAATAAAGTTCAATCTGAGTGATACCGAAATGTTAAAAAACTTGCCTGGAATTAGAAAGTTTACTTACGAACAACAAAGAAAAATATATCATTTCAAGATATACAATTTTGTCGATTTGGATTTTCAGCAAACATTTGAAATATAAACTATAAAATAAATAAAATAAATATATCATCACGGCATGTTACCCATTACTGGGTGTGCCAATCTGCTTTGTACGCTGATTTCGGTAATGATATGATGACATATTTGTACCTTGCGGGCATTTACCAGGCGTTACGTCACGGGCACTCATTACTGACCTGGAGAGTGTATCACAGGAGTCAATTTTGTGCCATATAAAATTTGAAATATTTAGCGTCGGTCGGGATCGATCCCGTGCATGAGATCCCATGACTATTATGACCTCATCAAAAAAATTAGAATTTTATGCACTAAAATTCTATGTAGCACCGTATTTGTTATTTATGTATTAAGGGTATAATTAAAAGATAAATATACGGCGGATTGTTTAAAGATCGACGCGTAGCGGAGTGCTTTTAATTACCCTATAATCTTGATTATGCTCATGGTACATACGTTTTATTTTTAGTTTCAAAATTCAAAGATTCACTAGGTACCTTAAAATTGTATGTTATTATATTTAAACATTCTACGAGTTATTTGTATTTAAACATAGTTAAATATAAATATATTATGTATAATATTGTATGAGAAGGGTTATCAGATGCCACTCCATTGGCACTCACAGCTATAGTGGAGAAAACACCATAAGAATTATTTTAAAAACACATATAAAACACCATTTGTATGTTATATTAATATATTTAAACATTCTATGGGCCTGGTAGTATAATTTTTTATTGCTTGGTGTTCAAATTCACAATTTTTATAAATCAATTCAATAAAATAAAATATTAGTAAAATCATAAAATTATGCTTATCAGCGCGCGTTGACATTAGGGTGTAGCAGACTTGCACAAACCAAAGTTCTATTTTTCTACTTTTTATAGCTTAGAAAATATATTTAATTAATATTAATTCAGAATTGAACACAAGATGGTACTAGACGTTTCGATTTTATTTTACATAGAAATTAATAAAATTATTAATTTAAAAATTACAAAATGGTTATTGGTTATTTTTTACGTTAAACCGCATTAATTTAAAATTATTTTGTGACAATAATACATATTAATTTTGTCCGTACGACAAATAACACGAAAAGTGGCGGTGTTCAAAACATGAATTTATGTTGTCTGATATTTATCCATAAACCACAATTTTGATTTGCTTGTATATGTTTCTTGGCAACTTTATAGGCCCTCGGGCGTTAAAAGACAAACTGCGCCCGCTTTTGAATACAAATAATAGTACATTAAAACACAAGTATCATAAGGCAATCTGTTAACGTACGAGTCCAAGTTTGGAAAACGAGCCGCTAGGCGAGTTTTACAAAGGACGAGTGCGTCAACAGGCCTTATGATACGTGTTTTTTATACTATTTTTTCTATTCAGGTAATTTTACGATTAATTTATTTAAATTGCGACGTCAAATTATGACTAGGTATTTTTTTGTTAGCTATGTTTATGTTGGTAACGCTTCTCGCTAACAATTGAAATTTCATATTTTGTCAACTATTGATTAATTAGTGTATTGCAAGGTGTCTTGTATTTATGATTCAAGGTCTGATTCGGGTTGTGAAAATAATATTATATTTCTTTCTAGTCCTATCACCTAAAGAATGTATAAAAATCCATAATTAAAAGTAATATGTTGAAATATTATCAACAACTTACCATTTTGAGGTTACCTGTCATCTGTCAGTTATGAAAGCCTGACTACCAACTCTAGAACATGAAAGGCGCCAAAAATAGTACGCTTATAGATCTTCTAAACGTCGTGTTTGCAGTACAAAACAGTGCGTTTATAGAAACATAAGAACACCGAAATAGAAAAACAAAATTATGAGTCTAAAATAAAATATGTGGCTGTATAAATCATGTTATATAAAAGAAATTACTAACTTAATAAATAAGCGAGATATTTGCTGGGTCCACTGAAATATAACAACCTGTATACACCGTAGTCATTTATCCATCTGTATAAATACGTTAATCATAATTAGTTATCTTATTATTAGTTAGTCATATTTTGAACATCTGTGTAAATGTGCCATCATGTGATGAGACACATTAGATAAGAAAATCTTATAAATTGTGATACAATCTAATTCTTTCCAATTCTCCTTATAACAGTCTTTCGATACTAATCTCTGTATAACTTCGTATAATAAATAATTAATTTTTAAAAACTCTAAATACAAGTTGTATTTTATATTTAATACGTATAAAGTTTTGATGTGTGTATTATATAATACAAATTACTGTAATTCACCTCAAAGAAAACATTTGTAACTGAAAGAAAAAGCCGAAATATTGGAACATTTAAAAGCAGGTACAGGAGCTGCATTTTTATAGCGAAAATATGGGGTAGCTAAAACGACAATAAGTTCAAAAATAGGACAAAATTTGGAAAATTGGAAAAAGGAAAACATTAAAATAGACAGTATATCCTAAAATGAAAAGGCTCTTTATAAGTGGTTTTTTAAAACAAACAATACAATATGCACCAATTGATGTAGAGATGATTAAAGAAAAGGCAAAGAATTTCTACCAAAAAATTTATGATAAAACTTCATTTCATGCTAGCAACACACAGCTACAGATATTTAAAACTCGCTATGGTACTCGATTTTTAAAAATATCTGGCCTGAAGAAAACGTATATGAAATAGTTTTATAAAATTCTAGTTCTTCAGGACATAATATCTAAAAATTAATATTCTGATATTTAACTAATATTAAAGTAATTAAAACCAATAAATACGTTTAAAATTATATTGTTGTAATTATTTCATAAGAACTCGAAAAACTGGATATTGTGACATGGCCCTGCATTAATTATTTCACTCTATTGGGATATTTCATTAAGAATGCGAACCTGGTGACAAAATTTGGAACTAAAAACAAGGGAACAATTTAAATTCATTCGTATGTTTATTACATACGCGCATAGTTTATATAGTGTAAAATAGATAATAAAACTAATATTTACAATTATTTAAACTGCTATTATGTAATATTTGCTGTAAAACTATCCCTAAGAAAAAACAAAACTGTGAACATAACCTGAGAACTACTAACTAAAGTATTTAAAATGAAAAATAATAATTAATCTACCGCTACAATTAATAAAACACGACACAAGGCAATATAGTCCACCTAAAATAATAATAAACACTGGAAAAAAGTCAAAATACAAGAAGAAGCAAAGAAAAACTATTGTCAGCAATGATACGGTTATGGAAGTTAAACAAATGTGCTCCTTTGTCGAAGGTTTGACGTTGGTACACAACGCCATCTCTACGTAGTGAAATATCCCAATCGAGACTACTGTCACAGTATAAACATACTTAAGTAAGTTAAGTATTCTTATACTGTGCTACTGTACTGATATCGCCGCGTGGGTACAATTACTTTAGCATAGTCCGGCCCTTATAATTGCAGCTTAATATGACATTTTTCACACAGGTATAAAAATAATTTCTGAATGCTTCTTTTTACCTTCCGTCATCTATAGGTAAGAAAGATATTGTCTATAGTCAAAAAATCTGGTGTTGAATTTTTAATGAATAAGCACGTTGTCTCTAGAACACGATTTTACTATTTTCACGATGATGTCTATATATGGGTGGGTGTATGTGTGTGTGTGTGTGAGTGTCAATGTGTGTGTGACAAAAATTTATCCTTCGATAACTCAAATACCACATTTCCAAAAAAATATTTTTTTTTCGTATTTCTCTTCTTTACGTTCATATGGAGAGTTGATTAGAATTTGATTATAATTGGTCAACCGGAAATACTTTTAATTGTTTTTAACAGTTTTTCTTGAAAAACGCAATTAAATATCATTTACATCATTATAAATATTACAAAAAAATATTCTCTATTCGGTTTGATTGAATTTTTCCTTCATGTTCAGTGAATATAAAGAAATTAAATTTCATAAATCAGCCTGCCATTCCCCTTATCCTCTCATTCCTTATCTTATTTACCGTGTTTAACACAACATCTATCTCAGTATTCTCATCTCTGCAACATTAATTTTCTTTTCTATGACACTGACATCTGTTAATTTGAATTATCTGAATATATTAGTAGTTTCCATGATTAGCATAAACAGTCAGTGTCAATGAAAAAAAATGAATGTGGCAGAGATGAGAATGCTGAGATAGATGTTGGGTTAAACACGGTAAATAAGATAAGAAATGAGGGGATAAGGGGAATGGCACGAATGATAGAAGTTTCTAGAAAGATACAAGATTACATTAGTTTGAACATGTCATGAGGAAAGATGAAAAATATATTGGAAGAATGAACAGCTTAGTAATAGAAGATGGATGAAACAGAGGAAGACCAAATAAAAGATGGAAGGACTGTATTGCGAAAAACATGAAAGAAAAGGAATTGAATGAGGACGACGCACAAAAAAGAAATGAGTTGAAGAAGAAATCAAGAATAGCGACCCCTAACGAATGGGAAAAGCTAAAGATGAAGAAGAAGAAAATGTCAGTGTCAAGTGCAATTTACATAGTTTGTTTATGAAATAATTTTACTTGAAATATAGAATCGTTTGCAAGAAAAAAATATGTATGGTATTTCTACATAATACACAAGATTGACGGAAGTTAATGTGGTGGCCACATCAGAATTTTTCTATATTATTTCGTTAATTTGACATTTTAACACCGGTTTTAAGACTCTCAGAAATTATGTTGAAAGTATTCGAAAAGAATATTGGTTGGGAGCGTTTAAGAAGTGTAAGGAAAGAATGGCGGAATTTATTATTTATGGTAGGGGACTATTTTGTAAACATTTAAAATAAAAATTTAAGAAATATAAATAATATGTCTTATTATGAATAATTCTAGCATGCCACTTATATTTTAAGTTTAGATAAAATAATTACAATCATAAATATTGAATACTTAAATTCTGGAAGAGCTGCAGCCATGACTTTATTGCAAAAAATAAAGTTTGTGTTCCCATTTGGTGAAAAATGATATTTTTTTTTATGTATATCAAATTTTTTTATCACCCTTTCTATATCTTCAACGTTTGTTGACTCTCCGTCCTCTTTGTGAAAGGAAACTCCCACACTTTCTCTCCCTCTCCGAAGTCCTCCCCGTCTTGTAGGGTGACGGGAGATGCCCTGCCGAGGGTCTCTGGGAGCATCAAGCAGGAGGCGGCACCGAGGAGCAGTAGGATTCCAAGAGACAGATCGGGTAGAGGGCGCCACCAACGCGCTGCGTATAACAGCTGTGGACTGAAAAAGCTGGCAGCATATCCCACCACGTGCACTAGGCTCACGCCTTGGCCGCGTACGGCTACGGGGATGAGCTCCACTGCGTACTGAGCGGCGGAGTTGTAGGCCACCGTCACCCCGAAACGGGCGACTGTTAGCAGACAGACTGTCACCAAAGGATCTGAAATTTTAAAATTGTGATAAGACAAGACCAGCCTTCCATCTGTATATTACCACTGTAGAATATTTATTTACTAAGAGGGTCATTTCATAAATATGACACACAATTGTTAGCTTATTCATTTGTTTATTTTTATTACACTATTTTTTTACAATCCTTCAATATAGTCACCCTACTTCTCAATGACCGAGTCCCAACGTCCGGGAATCTTTACTATTGTAACGTGCGCCCCTGGGTGGCCTGAGTTTTTGCAGGGAGGGCCTGGCCTACCCCTGGCTACGTCCCTGTCATTTTATGACAAAAACTGTATCGTGCGTAAGTTGTTCGAAACTAAAAGTTGCATTTCTTATTATGTTTGTAATTTCTTTGCAATTTTAAAAAGATATTTCAAAATTTTGGCTCATTAGTACCAATAGCCATGAACTTGTTTTGTTTCTTTTTACCTCCCGCTACCCTTGGTAAGGGACGTATAGGGATCGTGCTAAAAATCGCATATCGAGAGTTTGGTAAATGACCACGTTTTAAGGACCTTACAATCTAATTTTAACATTTTCACGATGATGTCTGTGTGTATGTGTGTGTGGATCCTCTTTACGCTCTAACTCAAATACTATCGTTCAGAAACTTTTGAAACCTTGTATTTGTACCTTACTCTTATGAGCATTGTGTACACCGGGACTAAAATATGCAGCAAAAATTAAAATAAATTGTTCCTGTACTAGAACTATTAACATTTTAAAAAATTCAACATTAGAGAAACATACTTCTGATATGAACATGCATTTTAAAACAATAATTATAGAAATCTATTAATACTGGACTTTAATTTTAATGGGAAAACCAAAATTCATTAGCATTTCTCGTTTTCCTATTAATATCAAAGTCAAATCCTAATAGATTTCAATAATACTTTTTTTTAAATGAAGGTCCATATCAGAAGTATGTTTATCTAATGTTGATTTTTTAAAAATGTTAATAGTTCTAGTACAGGAATAATTTATTTGAAATTTCGCTTCATATTTTATTCCAAGTGTACACAATGCTCTTATATGGAAAGATTAAATTTTGGAGTAAATCAGATAACCGGGAATGCACTTTACCGGAAGCTCAAAATAGTTTTTCTTCAAAAAATACTTTAAATGTTATTTCTTCGAGATTTATGTTATATAAAAATTAAAGATTATTAATTTTCCTACAGGTTTGCATTAACACTTTTTTCTATATATTTTATGGATAAATTAATAAAACTATCTATAATTTTAATCCCCAAGCCTACGCTTTAAACACAACTCATACACATGGTTACACAATTCAAATCTCAAATGTTTGTAACTGACAGATATATGTCACTGTCAACGAACTAATCTTTTCAAATAATAATATTAACGTTTTAAAAAGAAAATAATAACTAGAACAATAATTATATGGAAAGGAACTTAATCTGTTTCCAGCATAAGTAAATATGTAAAAATATAGGTAATCTGCTTTGTACGCAGATGTCGGTAATAATGATGACATATTTGTTCCGTGCAGGCGTTTACCAGGCGCCACTTCACGCGAATCATGGGAACGGGTTCGATTCCGACCGACGCCAAATATTTTAGAATTTTAAATGGCACAAAATTGACCCCTGTGTTGCACTCTCCACGCCAGAAAATAATATAGGTAAGTATATAAATAAATAAATATATCATCACGGCATATTACCCATTGCTGGATCTGCCAATTCTGCTTTGTACACAGATTTCGATAACGATGATGACATATTTGTAACGTGCGGGCGTTTACAAGGTGTCACCTCACAAGCGCTTATTGCTGGCGTGGAGAGTGCAACACAGGGGTCATTTTTGTGCCATTTAAAATTCGAAATATTTGGCGTCGGTCGAGATCGAACCCGGTATTTAAATTTAATTTAATTTTAAGTATTTACATGAATAAAAATTAAATTAAACGGGACGTATTGTGTTGGCCACATCAGATTTTTTCTGGTTTTCATAATTATTTATAATCGTCAATCTAACTTATGTAAAATTAATCCCGTATTCTTCGATAACTATTTCCGTCATAAAATTTCTTCATACTAAAGACATGGTCTTCATTCATTATTAATTTACTGTTTTGCATAAAAAATTGACAGAATATGAATAATATGGTTTTCTGTAATGTCAAAAGTCATGGCTAGCAAATAGACAAATCTAAAATTTTATTATGGTTATATTTCATGTAGAAATTGTGTATAAAATTGTTAAAAAGTAAGACGACGTTTACAACTTAAAAATGGATATAAATCAGAATGAATTTCACGGTCAGTTGCAAATTTCACCTTAACCTCACAAAATATGACAGCCTCACATTATATATCTAAGAATAATAATTATTAAATGATGCCACAGCCAAAGAAACCTACTTTCATTTAATAGAAAGATATAGAGTTAAATATCAATTAAACTTTCATATTCTATTGACATATAAATAAAGATTTAAGTTTTAAATTTGAAATTTAATGATCCATAATTACTAACTAGGTATAAGAAATATTAATAATATAATTATGAAAATATACAGGCTGGGCCACCATTGCTCTCAATTTCAAGAACTATAAAAGCTACAATGAATTTAAATATAACTTTAAAAAAATCTGTTGTTGCCAGCACCAATACCTTCCTTCAATTCTAAGTATTTCATATAAATTTTATACAGAAATAATTTTCTTATAAGTTCATAAAGAATGTGCCAAAATAAAACCATATATTGGGGGGAGTAATTACAAGTAAAAAAAATCTGTTCTGACCACCACAATACCTCTCACCACTTTCGTTTTTGGTTACATAAGTATAGGGCGCGAGCAGTCATGTGACATTGTTAGCCTTGACAAGCAGATATGGAGGCCCGTGTCAGAATGACAATTAATAATTATGTACATAGATGTCAATTGTCTTTTTCATTAAAAATTTCAAGATTTTCTAAATTCACGTAGTTAATTTGTCACCAGGAGTGCGGAATTTACTTGTCGAGGAAAATAAACCACATGGAATTGGAAAATCACTAAATTCAGAATGAAAAATTATAATATTTGACATCTATGTACATAATTTCTAGTTATCATTATGACACGGGCCCCCATATCTGCCTGTCAAAGACAACAAAGTCACATGACTGCTCGCGCCCTATTGTATTTAACATTTCTTGTATACCTACACTCTACACCAAAAATTCTACTTATATCTATTCTTTATATTTAGATTTTTTAATTTTAAATTCGTTCTATGGAGAAATGTCCTACTCTTCTAATATTTCGAAAGTTTCCAATTCATTGTCGGGATTACAGTATTTTTGAAGAAGGGTATATGTAATATACCTATAATTTTAAATATTTAACTATTAATAAAATAAGAAATAATAATGTATGTACTTCCCAGAAAAATATCTTCAGTAATGTCTCTGGATTTTTGACACATTTATCTGTCAGATACAAACATTTTAATTTTCAATTGGTTTCCATGGCATTATTTGGGCTGTGAGATTTATTACAATATATTGTTATATACCTTATATATTTTTTCTGTCAGTGGTTCTCAAAATACTGGATACAACTTTCTTATTTTAAGTGGGAACCTATTTTTTTATTCCCTTAATCGATTCAGTATTTTTTCTGAATTCAACGATATACTATATATGTAATACCCTAATATTAAAATAGTTTTGAAAAATACAAATGAAAATTATTATACTGTTTTAATTTAAATCTAATTATAATAAAAGTGTTATGAATAAAATAATTCAATATTTTGTTTCACGTGCCAAAACAAATATTTCGTATACTTTATCGATGACAAAATATTTTGTTCACGAAGAAAAGCGATATGTATTAAGTTTATATTTTATTTTCTTCATAACACTCTTATTACAATCAGATTTAAATCAAATCAGCATAATTTTCATTTGTATTTTTCTCATATTTTGTAATATTAGGGTATGACATATGTATATAGTTGAATTCAGAAATTATATTGAATCGAATAAGCAAATAAAAAGAATAGGTTCCCATTTAAAATAAGAATGTTGTATTCCGTATTTTGAGAACTATTGATTGCTCATTGCAATAGTCTTGTAAAATAGAAATTGTTTGCTAATTTAGCCGACCTCGTAGCTCTTATAGTTCTCGAGATAGCAACAGTGGACAAAATAAAATGAACAACTGTTATAATATTTTCTATTTTAATAGTAAGTATAAGGGTCGGTTTTATAAAGATATTTAATCTTCACTTATAATTTACTTCCATAGTAAATTTAATGAAATGAAAAATCCAACGCGTTTTTTTGACAGCAATGATTTAAATGTTATAAGGACAGAGAAACTGATTCGAATTTGTTCATTACATTAAATTTACTTGACAACTAAATTTTAAGTGAAGCATAAATATCTTTATGTCATACTGGTTTCTAAAGCAACGTTTTTTGAACGATTTATAAAACAAAAAGTGAAACATTAAAATCCTAGAACTTTAAAATGATATTTTAAAGTTCTAGGACGTTAAAATTTTATCTTTATACTGAATCCTTTATTTATGTGCCATTAAATTGTTCTTCACCTCTATAGTTCCATCCAAAGTATCTCGAGGAATGTATTTTTCATTCTTTATAGCGAATAAGAATGTTAACGAAACCAGAAAAGTTCAATTTCAATCGGTCAAGCTGTCAAAATTTTGTTTGGATTTTCGAACAATTGCGTCTTAGCCTACTTACAAAACTCATACTGCTATGAATTGATGCATATTTCTTTTAATAATTTAATAACTAGAAACCAGTAAAATTATGTATGTATCTCAGACGAAAAGTGTTTTTAAGGTACTCACAAGTAATTACTGCCTCGGATGCCCGCCTCGGCCGTAAAAAACTTGCTCATACCTTAAAGATTCACTTTTCGTCCTAGATACATAAAATACTATTATAAAACCGGCCCTAAAACCGAAAAATCCTCAAACAAAAAGCGAATAAAGGATTCTAAATTGCATGCTGGATTCATAAAAGTCAAATCGCATTTGCCTGTTTTCTATGATAAAATTTTAAAGTGAAACACTGTATTCATTCTTAGTAACCCTTTAGAACGTGTTTCATTAGTGTCGAGGGCGAAGATAGATAACAAAGCCGCGAAACGCCGAGGTTAGTAAACTATTTTATTCATAATCGAAAATTAATAATGAGTCCGGCTCACAATTAAAAAATCACACACAAAATTTGATATTAACACTGCAATAACAAAAAATCAAATTCATTAAATAAGCTAGCACTAGGCGGCATTTTTTGTTCTAACAGGTCTGTTCGTTTATTACACCATTGAATCGTGTCTAGTTTTAGTTTATCGGTATCTTTATTCGTGCAAACAACATTTGCAATGTGTCTAAATATTATTAACTATTTCTATTGTTGTTAATAGTGTTTTTAGTGTGTGTTGAGTGTAAATAATATTGTAACGTTCATTACTGGAAATTGGTAGTAACAATTAAAAATAGTGCAGACACAACCTGAAATTGATGTAGATGCAGATATTGTAAGTTAATTTATTTGGTACTAATTATTCTGTTTTAGTATATTGTTAGGAATATGCGTTCGTTAATTGATAAATTTTAATATAATATGTAGTTATAAACGTATAGATATCCAAAAACTTAATAAAATAAATATTTATTTATAGTAAAATCAGTGGTTATACCGGTGTTTCTTTTATCGGTAAACATAGGGTATGTCATTACCACAGTTACAGTATAAAATGATTGATAGCAATGTATTAAACTAAAGCGTTTATTTTATAAGTGAACATATGGGTAATTAACAGACTAAAATAATTATTAAATATGAATTAAAGAAACAAGAAATTATTTATTTATATTTATACCTTTAAGAACTACATTAAACTAGTGAGGAATTTTTATTTTAACTTATCAAATACTCAAAATTGGCACCACTAACTTCCAAATAATATCCTAAACGATTATGAAACAACTATTCCCTATGTTTACTCATAAAGCTGCGTACACACTTGAGCACGAATGCGAATGAGGCAGATCGAGGCTGAACAGAATGCCTCGTGTGGGATAAACGTTTTCCCACATAGAAGCGCATGAGACATGCCGCGGCAGTGCTCCAGTGTTGTGCGGCGAATAGGCGAAATGTCAAATGAACACTTACTACCCGTAGCTTGTATCAGTGTTATACTACTTTTAAAGTTAATAAAAATCAAAAAACGTAAAAAACAGAGGCGAAGATGGTCTTCACAACTTTATTTGAGACGAAGCCGCATAAATAATGTTAATAGTACTTTTTTATTAAATGACTTACGTGCTGACGAAGATTTTGGCAAATTTAAAAATTTCACCAGAATGTCAAAAGAAGATTTTAATTTTCTTTTAAATGGTATTAAAAGTAAAATAAAGAAAAACGATACAAGATTCAGAACCTTTTAAAACTATCCATTTTTTTCTATATTTCTTCTACACTTTTTTCAAGAGATGCTGCTATTTCTGCCCAAGTATCTTCTTTTCTTAAGTTATTGTACAAATTGGAATCCCGAGGGTTCCATAATATTTCCTTCTTTCTATATTTATTTATAAGATCGAAACATAACTCTTGAGTCCACTCCATTTTTACAATGTATTCAAAATCATGTGTTCAAATGATTTGAACACGTCCACACTGAGCACGAATCCCTTTGATAGACCGACTCCAGTTGGCTCGTTCCGAACTGTATGGCGAACAGTTCGCCGTGCCTCGGGACAACGTCCACACTGCATGCCTCGTGCGGCCGCGGCCTGCCTCATTCGTATTCGTGCTCAAGTGTGTACGCAGCTTAAGATAAACGCTTCAATATGTTGCTGTCATTTTATAACTATGGTAATGAAACTACTGTATGCTGATGAAATAAACTCTCTGTATTGTTTTAACACGTTAACAACTAGGGCTAAATTTTAAAAAATTACTTCTGGATCAGATAGTTTTTGTTGAATTTTGGTAAAAGGAAGTTTAATAATATTTTTTTTCTTTGGATAATAAGTTGTTTGAAAAAAAGTGCACTAAATTGGTATACGAGGTCTGATTTTTAGTTAATCACAGACTATGTGCTTCATCAGTGCAAACTATGAGAAAAAACATGGGTAAGCAATGTTACATACTCGTAAATAAATACAAAGTACTTTCAGAAAAAATATACATGGAATAAAAATAATTCATAAAATACATAAATCTTGAAGATTTCGTCAAAGTAAATTTAAGTTATATACACCAATCAATTTTTTTTTATACAGCACATTGAAAAAAGAAAATGGCGAACAACAGAAACTATTTTAGTTTGCATTTAACCTAGAAAGAGCATGGTAAATATTGACAAACTAGGGATAATGAAAACTAGTTACTTAGTTTGAAAATTTTGCAGATGTTGGCGTATATGGAGCTCAGGTTTTGAATATCTGTTCAGAAGTTGACACTATTACTGTCATTTTTATGTGTAACATTTCAATGGGGACTTATACAATTCAAATATTTTGGTCGCCATCTAGTGTGTAAAAAAGTATTTAATAATTAGTTATGTAGTGAGCAAGATTTAGCTCTAAGTTTGACGTTTATCACGTGATCCACATTTGGTCCCACGTGATCACAACAACCATTGTTTGAAAAGAAAGCCGTTAGGTTAGATAGTCTGTGATAAACATTTCTGAGACTGAACACGGAAGTTGAAATATGATTAATATAAATTGAATATGAATTAGTAATGTATTTACAGGAACCTGTGTTAAAAAAGGAAGTTTAATTATGTACAAAATAATAATAAAATGACGCAAACCTATGTTTGTAAAGTGGACAAACATAATCAAACTTATTTTGGAAAAACAAGTACAGCAACTCAAGCAACTTTAATAAAGCTGTCTACTAATAAAGAGACACAAGTTTATATTAATAAAAACACATATAAAAATTGATAATAAGCAGAACAACTCCACACAAACAGAAATAAAGATTAATAAGGAAAGTAGTACTCAAACAGTCAACAATTATTATGTAAGAAAGTTATTTGGTGCTGTAGAGACTTCGAGAAATGAAATTAAATTTGTCAATAATTGGAAACTAAATTATAATTTATTAAGCAATTATGCTGTAAAATTTATATGTTTCACCGGCTTATTAGTAGAGCATTTTAATGTTCTATATGATTTGTTAAATCCCACAGTTATGCCAAAGTTGAAATACAGATATTTCCAAAAAAACGTCAAAGAAAACTAATTTAATAATTTAACATCCAGAGACAAATTATGTATGACTTTAATAAGATTAAGACGTGGATATACACTAAACGAAATTTCATTATTTTTTTCCGTCTCTCTCAACAGTGGAATTTGTAGTGTTTACATAGATTCAGTTCATGTTTTTTTTCAAATTGAAACGATGAAATCGAATTTGTTTTCCCTCCGTGAGAATCAGAAAGATTTGATTCCGCAATGTTTCATTAATAACAATCACTACACACATAGAGTTAAGAATAAATATTCTTTAACTCTATGAGTACACATAACAACTTAACCAAACTTTGCTGTCTAAATAACAAATTATGGGATCAACGGGGAGGTGCTGAAGAGGGAAAGCATTTGATCGACTCGGCCATGGTATATCACCTCGCTCTTTCTAAAAATTTCTTGTCCCTTTCTAAATTAAGTGGAGGGAGGTCCGCTGCCGATCCGACGCCGATGACGTCAAAATCATAAGTCCCCATTATAAGCACACAAGGGACTTGTGAACTAGTAAAATACTTTTCAGAAACATTCTTTCAGAAACACAACTATTAAAAATATCACTTGTAACTAGTAACTTGTAACTTGTAAACTAGTTTTTTTTGAGAAACAGGCCCCTGATATAATATTACTTGTAGATAAGTTCACTGCATTTCGTATACATAGGCGTGGAACATGAAATATTTATGGATACATTTTAACTAGAAAAAAAACCAAATATAATTTATTTGAAAATTATGTTTCTTTTTAAATGACGCCTTTTTTACCTCCCGCTACCCTTGGTAAGGGAGGTATAGGGATCGTGCTATCGAGATTTTGGTATATGACCACGTTTTAAGGTTCCTAGAATCCAATCATAACATTTTCACGATGATGTCTGTGTGTATGTATGTATGTGTGTGTGTGTGTGTGTGTGTGTGCGTGTGTGTGTGTGTGTGTGGGTGTGGATCCTGTTTACACTCTAACTCAAATACTATCATTCAGATAGTTTTGAAACCATGTATTTCTACCTTATTCTAATATGGAAAGAAGCCATTAGATTTTGGTGGCAATCGGATAACCGGAAATGGCAGTTTACTTGAAGCTCAAGATAGTTTTTCTTCAAAAAATACCTTTAAATGTTTTTTTTTCGCAATTTGTTATTATAAACAAGATTATTTTATTTTCTACAGGTTTGCTTTAATACTTTTTCTGTATATTCTATGGATAAATTTATAAACCAATATAAAAATTATACCCCATAGGTAAATGGCGGGAAGTATTATGTTGGTCACATCAGATTTTTAAACATTAATGTTCTTCACCTAGTTTTTACAAAATACAAAAACATAGGCTTGATAAAACCACGGAATAATAATTTGATTTAAATGTCAACGTCACTGAGTAAACATTAGTATAGAGGACAGTGTAGAAGATAATTAGATATCTGTAACTCTACAACATATGGCATTATTATTTGTAGTGTATTAGAAAATAATGGCACCATTTACGTGTATATCTGTCACACAACATAAATTACCTAGACATACATCAAATAATCTTTCTCTTTCTAAAATGTTGCTAAGCTACTGCTGTATGAAGTGCTGCGTACTCTTTCTCCGAACAATTGACCTTGTATAGTCATCTTTCGTGAACCAAACTATACTATGGTTTTCGTTCATATTCACGCGAATATGAGCAACCTAGGTAAATACGAATGCTCAAGAATAGAGGTCCAGAGCTTGTTCATTTGTCACATAAACTGTCAGTTTTTATTTCTTGCTTTAAATTTTGATTTCACATATATCTACACTTATTTATATTACAAATTTACAATTTGATTCGTGTCTTTACATACAAAATATAAATAAGCTTTGTTTACATGTACCTATCACTAATCTCTCAGGGTGGGCATGGGAAATAGCTATGAATTTGGGTTGTAGCATCTTTCCGCCTAGAAAAATGAAGTTAACAATAACTAACTTCCCAATTTTCTAAATGAGGCCCCTGTATGAACGGAGTTACCATATTTAAAGTGTATGTCGAATTATTATATGCAAATACACTAGAGTTAGAGGAATAAAAAATTAAAAGAAATACTTTTGCACTTACCAGATTCTGTGAAGAACGCTAAAATTAATCCTATACACAATGTGAGCAGCCCGCTTATCAATAGTGAAGCGCTGGCCATAGCCTTACGTCCTATCCGATCCTGCAGTAGTAGAATAAATATACAAGCTGGTAAAATTGTAAGCGATGTAATACTGAAAATGACAAATGGAGAGTACGCAACACTATTAATATTCCGGGATATTGCGTCGTAACATAGTGTTATCACCATTCTGAAAAGAAAGAATTATTAAAAATTAAGATATAGTGAAAATGATTAGGCAGAAGACTAACGTCATCAACCTGAAAAAAACCTTATAAAATGAAATATAACTTGTAGAATTTTTGGGTGATATTTATTTTTAAAAGAAGAAGAAAAAGTACTAGTGTTAAGTAATGTATATATTAATGATATTTACAATTATTTCTAAGACAATCGTTATTCCTTTTACGGAATTTAAAATTATTTGAAATAAATATAGGTAGTTTATTTTAGTACCATACGTTGGCACTACTGAAAATGAGCATGTTGTGTCAAATAATTTTATATTCCGTAAAAGGAATAAGGATTGACTTGAAAATAATTGTAAATTCATTAATATATACGTTTCTTTAATACTAACATATTTTTTCTTCTTTTCTTAAAAAATAAATAACAACTAATAATTTCTACTAGTTATATTTATTTTTATAAGATTTTTTTCAGGTTGGTTACGTGAATCTTCTGCCTAATCATTTTCACCATAATAAAACATTATTTATACATTTTTTTAAAATTGTATTGTATTGTGCATCTGTTCTGTATCTCCTAGTTAATCACCATAGGCGATTTTTCGCGACGGACCAAACATGAACCACGGTTATACGTTTGGTTCATGAAAACGTCACTGTTATGGACGTAAGATAGGATATCGCGAGAAATCAGTTTGGTTAAACCTGTTGCATCATTCGGCGGTTAATTTTAAACGATGGAGAAATATATGATTTATATAATAGATGAATTTATGGAGATCGACATGAGTTATTTATTATGCGATCTTTACATATTTCGAAATATTTTGTAACTACAGGTCTGCAAATAATTGATTGTATTATTTGTAAACAAAACTTTAACCTAACTTTTACCTTTACTTAACATATCACCAGTTCATGTTTGTAATTTATTCTAGTTGAAATCAAAATCTCAAACGCTCAAGTGTATAAACAAAACAAAGGTAGACTGAGCTGGATTGAGATTAGAAAGAGAGAACCGATTAACCAGATTCATGAACCTGCTCGTTAGCTCGGTTCGTGATTCGACGAACCTGGTCCATGTTTGACGTCATTAGTTCGTCGCGAGAACGTACTGGTTCATAAAATTCATTAACCAGACCGCTTTGGTTCGTCGCGAAAATTCGCCTCATGTCATCAATTACTGATGTAACAATTACTAAACTTTTATCTAGCATCTTTGTCGTACACGCATGGCATATATGAGACTTTTATTCGCTATCTCAGTATCGTCGGTGTTACAGAGAGGTATACGCTATCTCCGTCTAATCAACGGCAAAAAATTAAAATTAAACTGTAGTGTAACCGCAGTAACAAATGTCGTTTTCAAATATTTGAATACTCATGTCATTCTATCAATTATGTGATAAAGATGATTTTGGTGTTTGTGTTTCGATGTGTTTTGGTAGTTTTGTTAATTCTTGATATTATATTGTGCATTTGTCTATTGCAAAGACGGTGTTTCTATGATTGCCCACAATTATTGCAACGTATTGCTTTTAGACAATAAAAAGAGGTATATTTCATACATTATACTTAGATCATATTTATTTAATTCGTTTATTATTGTTAAATAACTATTTATACCTGCTTCGAATTTTGATGAATAATAATATTCACACGGTATAAGTTGTACTACGTACTGTCAGTTTTCAGTTTTGATTTGTATGAATACTACGGAAATCAGACGATTTCGCCCGATTTCACCCGACAACATGACGTCATCAATTACCCCCCCCCCTCTGGCGATTTATGGTTACGATTGATAACGTGGGGATCAAGTCGTGGGAAGCAACTTTATGTATCTTATTCTCAATCATTCTAGCGTCTATTGTTACTTACGATTTGAAAATTAATATGAATGTTTTTCTTCTGAGTTTGGGCGTTTTGAACAAACCCCACAAAGAAGCCCCTATCTTATCCTGTAGGTGCGAGGCGTAGACTTGTAGTCCCTGGTAGACCCGATCAGGTACCTCCCGTCTGTTAACTGCCGCTATACGTCGGTAGCACTTGACCGCGTCCTCACCACGTCCTCTGGAGAGCAGCCACGCTGCACTTTCAGGCACTAGTAGATAAAGCGCTGGTGCAGCGAGGTGAGGAGCGGCTACAGCGAGTAAAAGACGACGCCATGTCCCTGCGGCCACGGCTAGCCAGGGGACAACTGCACAGCCGATACAATACCTGAAAAAAAAGAGGAATGTTCATTACTTTTAACCGGATATACAGGGTATTTCTCGGATACGTGACACTTCGTTTTTTACCTTCCGTCACCTTTAGATAAGGAAGGTATTGTCTTTGGTCAAAAAAATCGGTGGTGAGTTTTCAATGAATAAGTACGTGTTAGGGTCCTGCAATACGATTTTACTATTTTTACGATGATGTCTGTGTGTGTGTGTGTGTGTGTGTGTGTGTGTGTGTGTGTGTGTGTGTGTGTGTGTGTGTGACCATAATTTCGGTCGCGATAACTCCAATTCTAAAATTCCAAAAATTACAATTTTTACCTATTTCTCTTCCTTACATCCACATACAGAGTTGATTAGATTTTGGTTATAAAAAAACACTGTTAAATATCATTTTTTCACATTTAATGATATTATAAATATTGCAGAATATTTTATTCTCTACGAATTGTTTACATGTTATACTTCATATTATAATTTTACTGGAAATATATAATATTTTGCTAGAATCTTTCTGGAATGGAATTTGTACAAAATACATAGAACTGATGGCAGGTAATGTACTAGAAATATAGAATCTTTTGCAAAAAACTTTCTCTGTGGAATATGTACAAAATACATAAAACTGACGGAAGGTAATGTGCTGGCCACATCAGATTATTTTCTTTATTATTGTACCGTGCGGGCGTTTACCAGGCATCACCACACGGGCACTCATTGCTGGCGTGGAGAGTGCACCACATGGGTTAATTTTGTGCCATTTAAAATTCTAAATATTTAGTATTTTTTCTGAATTCAAACATGTAATTATTTTACATCCTTACATGACAAGAATATTGAGAAAAATTCAATTGAAATTTAAATAAATTTTATTTTTATAGTTATTTTATGAATGAAAAAAAAATAACTTAAGAGGAATGTTCAAACAAATAAATATGTTTATTATTATATTATTAAAAAATTACACTCCCATGACATGGTTTATAATAATTACAATTAACAATATACCATCTTCTTTAAGCTACACATTGTACGTACTTATTCAATGGAATTAAAACGATAATACTCATGCATATATTAATTAAGATATATTGTTTAGTTGAAAAAAAAAATAACAAAAAATACATGTAGAGATTGCTAATATTTCTGAAACATTAATAGGTCATTTTAAATATTGGTAAAAGAAATATTTGAATTTTATATTTGCTAATAACTTTAAAATATGATAATACTGAATTATTGTAGTGTCAATATCTTTAGGGCACTTTTCTTTCTTTCGAATTATGAAATTTATTATCAGATTTTTATCATTGAAATTTAATTTAATACTTATGTGAGAGGGCTATGACAGTAATTGTTTTCATGATATTATGTTAATAAATTCATTTATTTAAATTTAATATAAAATAAGAAATTTACAAGTAACAAAACATTTATTCAACATGTCCCCCATTTACATTAATACATTTTAAAGTACATCTCAACGATAAAAATCGTGCAAAAAATAATTATTTTTAACAAATGAATAACATTAACACTAATAAATTTAGTATTGTCGGAAAGAGGACAAAAATGCAATCCAAATTTATAAAAAATAGTATAGGTTGTACAGTAAAATTTTTAAAGATGTCCGATCAAGGTCATCTACGAATTGTATGAATTCAGATTTTTGCTCCGCCCATTATGACAAATTCAGTAGTGTCGTTTGCTTAGTTTTATGACGGTACATGAGATACTATTGTTATTTTGTTATTATAAAAATATTTGTTACAATAAAAGCATTCAAAATTTAAAAATAACTCAACTGGTAAGTTTATTAGTAAATGTAAAACCAAATATGTGAAAAATAAGATACCCACACAATGTCAGTGTCAGTGGCACTGACAGAAAATAACGTTATCCGTACGGCTATGAATCAAGGTAATGTATCGGAATTAATAAATTATAGCGAAAATATTATCAACAACGAGCATCGTTGTAAAGTGGAATGTCCTATCTTAGTCGAAATAATATGAATTTTTGGAAGAGAAACGTGTTATATCCATCCTTATCGCACATGCTTATAGCCTTTGGAAAGGAAAGAGATGTATGCCAATTTGTTAATTCGTTCATGATACAGATGACCTTGATCGGACATCTTTAAAAAAAATACTGTATTTAACTTTACAAAATTGATGTCACTTCCGTTTATACCGGCAGTTCTACAATTACAATTTTTACACATATGTGTATCTGCAATAATAAGCGAGAAAAAAGGGTGTGTCCACTTTTTCAGACACACAAATATTGTAAGTACATTTTACAACTATCAAATTATTATTTTAAATATTACAATTAAATACTCACCATACACCAATGGTCAAATTCAAGGCAAACGTCCTAGCTGTCGGTTTGGTATATTCCATAACCAGAATATACATCATGACGAAGTTACTGTCGGCTGCAAGACCAGCCACTAGGCGAGCCCCGGTGAAGAGTACGGGACCTGGTGCAAGTGAACTGGCTGCGTTTCCAACCATAGCTAGTAGCTGAGCGAGAACCAACACGTGAAGTCGTCCCCAGCGATCCGCAAGGGCACCTAGTGCAAGGCTACCAACTACGGAACCTACGAAGAAGAACGATTGGCCCAGGGCTGCCAGCCAACTGTTGTCGCCTTCCTAGAACAAATAGAAGAAAATACAGAGAGGCAGTTCTGAAAAAACATACCAGGGTCATTTAATAAATATTACACACAATTGTTAATTTATTCATTTGTTTATTTTTATTACACTATCTCTTTACAATCCTTCAATATTGTCTTCCTGCATCTCAATGACCGAGCCCCAAAGTCTGGGAAGTTTTATTATTCCATCCAATACATCATCTCTGTTTATCTGTGGAATTGCTTGGGTAACGGCAACATGAAGCTCTTCTTCCAGAGACGGAAAACCGTGTCATGCATAGGCCGTTTCAGTCTGGTGTACTCATGTCCGGGCTGTAGGGAACATGATGTAACACTTCCCAACCGTACTCACGCAGTTTTTCGGTTACGACATTTCGGATGCGGGGGCGAGCATTGTCACGGAAAATGAGTGGCCCAGCCTCGAGCATCTGACGTCGGATTTTATGCAAGGATAATAAACTGCTGTGATACTTGTTCCACATGGAACTCTGTCTGTTATGATGATTCCTTTGTAATCATAAGCATAGATTATCATTTGTTTGACTTTTGATTGAGCTCTCCGACATTTGGCCGTGGGGAATTTGGACCTCTCCACTCGTTGAACTGTGATTTCAACTCCGGCTCAAAATCTCAAACCCACGTTTCATCAATAGCGATTATTCGATACAAGATACAAGAATACTTGACCTGTCTGTTGGGTTTCTGCCACATAAAATAAGATTTGAATGTACAATACCCAAGACACGTGCAGGTTCCATTTCTATCTGATGTTTGTGAAACACAGATCACGCTTTAGTTGAAAACAAAACACACGCTTCTTCCTCAAGGCTTCTACTACAACTGACATAAATATCACTGTCGCAGTGTTGCCAACCTGTGCATTATTTATAAAATGACCCTCGTATTTTAAAGTTTTTTACCTTCCGTCATCTTTAGGTGAAGACAGTATTGTCTTTCGTCTTAAAAATCGGAGTTTTTAAAGAATATGCACGTTTTAGAGTCCCTAGAATGCGATTTTACCATTTTTACAATGATGTCTGTATGTGTGTTTTTGTATATGTGTGTATGCGTATTTGACGATTTTTTTTATAGATTATAACTCCAACACTACAATTCTAAAAATTATAATTCTTATTCCTCTACTTTACATCCATATGAATAGCAGATTAGATCTAAAGTCTTTTGTTTGTTATCTTTTTTCAAAAGTCATTTCCTATCGAACTGATACATTTTTACCTTCCGTCATCTTTAGGTAAAGAGGGTGTTGTTTTTGGTCAAAAAACTCGGTAGTGAGTTTTCAATGAATAAGCACGTTTTAGGATCCGTACAATACGATTTTACTATAGTATAATTTCGGCCGCGCTAACTTCAATACTAGAATTCCGGAAATTACAATTTTTACGTATTCCTTTTCCTCACATCCATATGCACTTGGTTATAATTGGTCAACCGGAAGTACCTTCAAAAAACGCAGTTAAATTTTTTGACATTTTATGTTATAAATATTAAAGATTGTTTTATTCTCAATATGGTTTCATTACATTTTTTTATTCATATTCAATCGTAATTTTTTTATAGACAGATTATATTTGATTTATGGATTGTGTACACATTCTGTTTGAATATTGGCATATACATAATTTTGTCTGCACTGTAAATGATAGCCTTTATCTTATTTAGTTATTATTAATGTATTTTCCTTATTTACATATCATTTTACTGACCTGTTCAACGACGCTTTTTCTTAATTCTAACGAAATGGTCACAGGTCAGTCCCAAATAATCATTGACGATTGACGTCAATGTTTCAATGATCAAATTATTAGTAAACATATGATACGACAAGAGCTCCCGTAAACTCTAAACATTATTGGCTTATATTTATATACTCATAATTACTGCAGACACATTACCAGTAAAAAATATTCTTCAAATTATTATACATACAGTCTGTCACAATGAAAATCGTACACTCTCAATTCAGTATAGCTTTATTGAAAACAATATTTTCTTAGTACAATAATATAAAAAAACACTCTAAATGTAACACAAATTAAATAAAAAAGCAAAAACAATATAAATATAAATTTTCATAACATAATTTCCGCAAAAACAACAAATATTTATAAATAACAGGGTCACACTATAATTCTTTATTTTTAATTACAGCTTGTAATCTTGTACGGAGTAACTGAATTAAATTTTTAATGTAATTTTGCTCAATTTTTCCCATCCCTCTTTAAGAGCATTCTTTAAAACCTTTTTGTTTGAAATTTCATGTTTAAGAATTTTATAATCTAATTCATCCCAAAAAAATTCTATTATATTTAAGTCTGGAGACTGTGGAGGTGTTTGAATTACTCCCGGACAATTATAAAGGGTCCATTCCTTAGCAATCTTCGCAGTATGTTTCGGATCGTTATCGGCATACAATTTAAATGAATTTAAAATACCCAATTTTTCAGCACTTTTTAAATTATATTAAAAATTATCTATAAAAACAAAATTTCCTACTCCACAAGCAGATACATATCCCCAAACCATTTGTGATCATCCACCATGTTTCACAAGACACCCAGATTTTTGGATTTTAGCCAAATTTTAATTATGCCATCCGAAACCAAAAATATTAAATTTTGACTCATCTCTGAAAATCACATCTTTCCAGAACTCTAAACTTTCATTCGCATACTTTTTTGCGAATTCTGATTTCTTCCTTCTATTTTTACCTTCCGTCACCTCTAGGTAAGGAATGTATTGTCTTTGGTCAAAAAAATCTAGTGTTGATGATCATTTCTTGTCTTGTCTTGATTTTCAAGACAAGAAAATAAAAATTTCTTGTCTTGCTCATTTCTTGGCGACTTACTTCTTGTCTTGTTTCAAGATTTCTTGATATTTCTTGATTCTTGACGTTTTAGGGGAATCCCCTTTCTCTATCGCTTTATCCAATCCGAACGCTCAAGTGTAGCGTTGGCGTCTGCGATTGGTTCTTTTTAAATGTTACTATGATTTCGTCGCGTCGCGAAGGGCCGGACCCCGGGGTGTTCGGGGGGGCAACCTAATTAATTAACAGTCTAATCGCCAGTTTGTCAATATATTGTTATACTGTTTTTTTTTTTTTTTTAATAAAGGCAACAGGCATAACTTTTTTATTTTATATGATGCATTACGAGTACACAAACCAAATTAACATGTACCTATATAGTATGTAGTATTATTAAACAAAAAAAGTTTCTTATATTTTTTAACTTTAACTTTACGTAGATGTACATGTACAAGAAAAACCATAATAGTATAAACAAAAGATTTCTATATAAAAGTGTTTTTATATAGAAATCTGATTCCATTCACGAAATATTGGGATATTTCCGAAGATATTTCACTACTTAATTGTAAATATTAGTTCTATTATCTATTTTCTAACATAAACTGTACGCGCATACGAATAAAATAAGGTCCTCATTCTTATTTACATATTCCAATAGAGCGATAAGGAAGTGGCTGTTTTTAGAGAAAAAAATCAAAAAAGTTGAATTACGCAGGAAATGGTTGATCAAAATGTTTTTATAAATAAATAAATAAATATTTCATCACGGCATATTACCCATTGCTGGGTGTGCCAATCTGCTTTGTATGCTTAATTCAATAGTAAAATAAAAAATATAGCATAATATTATTTCATATAAAGTAAGTTACGGATTAATTTCAGTTAGACACTGTTTTGAAAGAATATATTTTAGTTGAAACGGACATATCGGAAAACTCTTAGATATCAAATTTTGTAAAATAATATTGAATAGTTTTAAAAATAAAGATAGTGTAAACTCCCCATGGGATAGCCTCCGTGAGGTTCTATCATATACAGAATGTTAATGAATATTTACATGCTATAATTTCATAGGGTATGTAAAATAGACTGACTTTTACTAATAAACTCATATCCGGAAACGAACCGTTTTCGAATTACAAGCTCTTAAAAGAGTAATTATTATCTACCTAATTTTAATTGGTTTTGACTTACGACGTCAGTTATTAGTTTACATACCATTGATTTTTTTAAAAATAATTTTATTCAATTTTTAATACATATTAATAATTGCTCAAATAATAACGATCAATTTCAATGCAAGCATTGCAACGTACCTAACATATTTTGATATATTCGTTAAAACACGTAGACAGAGTAATTATTAGTTTTGTTTACAAAACTAATAATTTTGTTTACAAAACTACTAATTTCGTTTACGAAACTAATAATTGAAGTGACAGGTCACAGCCAACTAAAATAATAGAATATTTAACGCAGAAGTCCATATTATGAGGACGAGGTATACTTACCTGAAAATTTAGACTTATACCATCAACTGTCGCGTCGATTTCTATAAAATTATATATTTTGAAAATCATAGTCAGAGATACCAAATTTTATATTTTAATTATAAATTCGGATTTACAAAATTAATTGTCAAGAAATCAAGATTTCTTGTCAAGAAATCTTGATTCTTGATGATACGTTCTTGTCTTGTCTTGGGACATAAAATATATTTCTTGTCTTGGTCTTGTCTTGATTTCAAGACAAGATCAAGACAAGATCAAGAGTGTTTCTTGATTTTTGTGAAACACTAAAAAAATCTGTGGTTAGTTTTCATTGAATAAGCCCTTTTTAGGGTCTTTACAATACGATTTTACTATTTTTACGATGATGTGTGTGTGGACGTGTGTGCGTGTGTGTGTGTATGTGTGTGTGTGTGTGTATGTGACCGCAGTTTCGGCGACGATATCTCCAATACTAGAATTCCAAAAATTACAATTCTTGCGTATTCCTCTTCTTTACAACCATATGCAGACTTGATTAGATTTTTGTTATAATTGGTCAACCGGAAGTATCCTCATTTGAAGATTGTAACAGTTTTTCTTGAAAAACTCAGTTAAATTTTATTATAACTTAAAGAATATATTATTGTCTATACGATTTGATTGCATTTTATATTTGATATTCAACAAATATAGAGTTAATGAAGAATAAAGATAATAAATTTCATATAAAATTTCATAATTCAGCCAGCTATGCTAACTTAACCATGGAAACTGCTAATATATTCAGGTAATTCAAATTGACAGATGTCAGTATCAATAAAATGTAAATGAATGAAAGAATAAGGGAAGTAACTCTAGTGTTAGAAGTTTCTAGATATGAGACGATTACATTGGTTTGAACATGTCATGAGGAGAGATGAATATATTAATAGAAGGTGGAAGAAACATAGGAAGACCAAATATAAGATGAAAAGACTGTATTGCAGAAGACTTGAGAGAAAAGGAACTGAATGAGGACGACACGCAAAACAAAAATGAGTGGAAGAAGAAAATAAAAAATAGCGACCCCCTAACGAATGGGAAAAACTAAAGAAGAAGATGTCAGTGTCAAGTGCAATTTGCATAGTTTGTTTATGAAATAACTTTAATGGAAATATGGGATCTTTTGCAAGAAAATTTATGTATGGGGCGCGTACAGTAATATGACTTTGCTGACTTTGGCAAGCAGATATGGGGACCCGTGTCAAAATGACGGCAATTAATTATGTCCATAACTGACAATTGTTATAATTTTTCATTCAAAATTTCATAATTTTCTTATTTCATGTGGTTTGTTTGTTATCAGGAGTATGGAATTCAGTTGCCGAGAAAGGGAATCACATAATACCAAAAATTTAGAATCTTTTGCAAGAAAATTTATGTATGGAATTTGTACATAATACACAGGATTGACGGAAGGTATTGTGCTGGCCACATCAGATTTTTTACGATAATATAAGCTTTATTGCGAGCAATTCGACCGTGGTAATTATGCTTTCTTAATACTCTTCGAACTGTTTCAGCACAATCGTTTATATTTAAATACTTTTCTAAATAAGATACTATTTTTGGAGCACTAATTTTGGGATCATTTTTTAATTTGATCCAATTTTTATCGCGCTGAGTTAATTTGCGTTTTGCACTTCTATATAAGATTTACCATTTTTAAAGTGACGAATGACTAGTTCACCTTCTTCTTTTATAGTATGCCTCATTTTTTTTTTGAAAGAATTTGAATACAACTGTTTATCTTCAGTGTTAAAATTGCTATTATATTAGATAATATGTGACGTAATTAAATGTTAACATAATGAGTTATATTATTAAATTTTTAAATAAATATGATTTATACGCTTTTTAATGTGACCTTCTCTTTTTAGTTTAATAAAATATAATTTAATTTTGTACTTAAAAATTAAAGCATATTTTAAATATTTTTTTAAATTATGAAAAAAAGGATTGTTTTTATTTCATAAATGCTATACTATAATCAAGTATGCATTATGTTTTATACCAGAAATAATTCAAAACACAATATTTTTATAATTGTACGATTTTCAATGTGAGACTGTAGGTATATTTTATTATCTGTGGAATTATTTGAGGAACATTGACCTCTATCTAACAATTACAAATATTTGATTATCTCAAATGATTTGATTGGTGATAGACTGCAAAATTTATAAAAATATACTCTTATAATAAAAAATTAAATTTAATATACACAGGAAAAAATGAAAATTATCAAAAATCTGATGTGGCCAACACATTACCTGCCGTGTATCCTGTGTATTATGTACAAATTCCATATATGTATAAAATTTCTTATAAAAGATCCTATATTCTTCTATACCTTTTCTCATTCGTTAGGGGTCGCTTTTATTTTCTGCTTCCACTCATTTCTGTTTTGTGGGTCGTCCTCATTCAGTTTCTTTTCTCTAAGGTCTTCCGCAATACAGTCCTTCCATCTTATCTTTGGTCTTCCTCTGTTTCTTCAACCTTCTATTACTAAGCTATTTATTCTTCTTCGAATATATTCTTCATCTCTCCTCATGACATGTTCAAACCAATGTAACCGTCTCTCTTGTATCTTTCTAGAAACATTATCACTCGAGCCATTCCCCTTACCTTTCATTCCTTACCCTATCTTTCCGTGTCTTCCCCAATATCTACTTCAATATCCTATTTTCTGCCACATTCTTTTTCTTTTCATTGATACTAACATCTGTCAATTTGAATCTGAATATATTAGCAGTTTCCATGGTTAGCATAGCTGGCTGATTTATGAAATTTAATATCTTTATAATTCTTTAACTCTATATCTATTGAATATGAAATATAAAACGTAATCACATCGTATAGAGAATAATATATTCTTTAAAATTTATAATCATTAAATGTCAATAAATGATATTTAACTGCGTTTTTTCAAGAAAAACTGTTAAAAGTTGCAAATGAGGGTACTTCAGGTGGACCAATTATAACCAAAATCTAATCATGTCTACATATGGATTAAACTCGAGGAATACGGAAAAAATTATAATTTTTGAAGTCGTAAAAATATTAAATTCGTATTCTAAGGACCCCAAAACGTGCTTATTCATTAGAAACTCACTATCAATTTTTTTGACCAAGGACCATACCTTCCTTACCTAACGTGACGGAATGTAAAAAACGACATTTAACTATATTTTGTTTAAGAAAAACTTTTAAATATTTCAAGTAAAGTAGTATTTTGATGGTCTAATTGTTACGAAAAACAATCGATTTTTCCATTGATATAAAAATACGAAGTTTCCTTGGCGACAATTTGAATACTAGTGTTGTGTTTTTTGTTTTACTGCATTTTTGACGATTTTTGGGTCTATTCTGTAACTCAGTGGTTATTTTTTAATAACTGGTTAAAAAATTCCAATCAACTACGATATAAATAAAATTGTATTTTTAGTTGTACCTGAATAATTTTTTTAACCAATTGTTAAAAATTAACCACTGAGTTACAGAATAGGCCTGTTAATGTGTTTCGTTTATTGATATTTTAATTTATTTAATATTTATTGTATATGTGTTATAGTATTTAAGGAGTTTGTTGTGTTGTGGGATGTGTAGCATCCAACAAAGGAGAAGTTGTCACTGTTGCGCATACCTTCTACGGCAGACACACGAGGTACCAAGTGTAAATGTCCATTAATAATATAAACTATTTTTTTAACATAGACCGCGCGCAAAGCGACCTTCACCACTCGGATCCTGGGGTCGTGGGTTCGATTCCCACCAGGTTCTTGGGTGTTTGTGAATGTACATTTATAAAAATACAATGTAAAAAAAATATAATGTACCTAATATAATAAAGTTTTTGAATAGGGCTATAACACATTGATGTTGAAAAGCCGACAATATTATTATTATTATTAAATCAGATGTCCCCCTAGCTCTTCTATAAGATTGTCTTATAGTATTTTATTATATCTATAATAATATAGAATTTTTTTGAGGTAGCTCGTTTAGCTGTTACGTCCTGTATTTTATCCTATAAAAGATGTTTACCATATACCTTTCAAAAGTTTTTAAATCTTTTATGCTGTAGTAAACAAACTAACCTAAAATTGTGACAGGTAAAGCAAAATTAAGAGTAAAGGTATGTTAAATAAAACATTTATTAAAATAAATATCAATAGTCTTATGAAATATGTTTTTAGTTACTACCGTATCCGCTAAACCGTGTCGTCAGCGTCCAAATATTTGAAATTAAAGACAACTTTTAAAAAATCATATCTCCAATTCTAAAGACTTGTAAAGTGTAAAACATACACATACATATTTAATTTGATCTATTCTTTCAAGAAAAAAATAAATTAGAAAATGTGAAATGACCCCATTTTAAATATTATCCACTAAGTACTAGATAACTTTTTTGACCACATATTAACGGCGCTACTGGTTTCAGGATACTCGTATTCGTACAACGATCTTTGGATATTTATAGGTTTATATATATAATAGATGCCAAATGTTTCATAATATTTGGAATGTATGCATTTTCAATTTTACGTTTTTGGCAGATAAAACTGTTTCGAATTTAGATTATCGAACTAAATTATAAAACTAGTTTATTGTCCAAAAATAACACAACAAAAGTAAATTGCTTCCTATTATAATATAAACTATATTTTGATATTGAATCTTCCTGTTCATGTCAAACTTTGTTTTATTATAAATCAAAAAAAGTTTAAAAATCACCATTTTTTATCTCTCGCTAAAAGAGGTGTTGGTTTATTATTATTTGAAAATTTTTGTTCTTGAATATTAGAAGATTAAATTCTCTATCTGATACATTTAAATATTTTATTATAACATTTATCGATTTAGAGATAAAAGAATATAATTTATAAAATAATCTGTTGTAATAAATCTCACAGCCCAAATAATACCATGGAAACCAATTGAAAAATGAAAATGTTTGTAATTGACATTTTATTAATACAATAGTAGGTATACAAGAAATGTTAAATACATTAGGGCGCGAGCAGTCATGTGACTTTGTTGACCTTGACAAGCAGATATGGGGGCCCATATCAGAATGATAGCTAGTAATTATGTATATAGATGTCAAATATCATAACTTCTCATTCTAAATTTAGTGATTTTCCAATTCCATGTGGTTTATTTTCGTCGACAAGTAAATTCCACACTCCTGGTGACAAATTAACTACGTGAATTTAGAAAATCTTAAAAATTTTAATGAAAAATTCTGACATTTGACATCTATGTACATAATTACTAATTATCATCCTGAAACGGGCCCCCACATCCGCTTGTCAAGACCAACAAAGTCACATGACTGTTCGCGCCCTATACTTATGTAACCAAAAAAGGAAGTGGCGAGAGGTATTGTGTTGGCGACAACAGATTTTTTTCTATAAAATTGTGACAGATGCCCATGATATGCTGCAAGCATATGTAAGTACTACACCGACAACAGAAAAATTTAGTTTTTCTATTCTCTTTCAAAATTCCTTAAACACATTGACGTTGTTTATTTTTCTATAGCTGTATTTCAAATTTTTAGGCAGACAATAGTCACGCCGGGGTGTCAGACGGATATGTACCATATGTAGGATACTACTGAAGACAAACAAACGAAAATAAGGACTAGAAAGTCGGGTATAATAATTAGGAAGGTAGATAGGTTATTTAACCCGTGAAGTTAGGAATTATTCAGAATGTTAGTTAAGTGTTACACTGATAAAGAAATGTGACATTGCATTTAGTAAAAACATAATTTTTGTAAAACTAGACCACAATAGAATAAACAATGAATAATTACAATACATTCGTAAATGCGACTATTATGGGAAACATTAAATCAGTAATAATGATAGAAAAATGTATTAATAAATATAAAATAAAAATGATTCCATTTTCTTTACGTCATTATAACTTATAACATATTTCAATTTGTTTAAATTTATATTTTTATTATAAGAACTTATAATAATATATGACTTGCAATTTTTTATATAATTTCCTGTTGATATTTCTTGTTTTATAAACATTAGTTTGATTACGAGAGTAGTTATCACTGAAATTACTGTTTACATATCAAATTATCATGTAGTCACTTGAAAATTTGAAACAATGTAACATTATAGATATAAAGATGTTATTACGATTTTATGAAGACAGCAATTATATTTCTTACTTAAGTTAAACTTATCAATATTAGATATGAGAATACATATAAATAGTTGCATATATTTGAACCATGGTTACGTAACAAATAGTACATAAAAAAGAAAGTATCATAAAATTCATAAAGCAATCAGCAGTGGGATCGCGCCGTTTGGAGCTATACAGGGTGTAACCCAACCTGTGTAACAAAATTTCAGGGTGTGTAGTATTAGACGCACTGATCATGAATCATAAATAATTTTGTTGAAATTCGCAAATTAAAAAATGGGTCCAAGCAAATGAACAGTTTTGGGCCACTGGGTTGATAGCAACTTTTAATATTACAATATTTGATAGAAACATTAGATAATTAATAAGTACCTAATAGAAGATTGAATAGGTATTGTGTAATACACAAATTAATCAAATATTTTTTTCTATCAGTAAGTTTTTGGCAATAAATTGGTGACCCTAATACAACGTGCTGCATTGTGTATTGCTGTGATTGGTGACAACAATTTGAACAATTTTTAAGTTAAAAATTTCGTAGTTTTTCTCTTGTTTTTGTAAATTATGTGACATTCTGTAAGTACCTATAAATTTCATTTTTTCCTGTTTTTAAAATTATTATTACATTAATGTAATTATGATTAATTACACTAATAAATACTGCAAAACTATTTTTTAACTTCTTTTGTATTTAAATGTGACAACCAGTGGTACCCAAAATGGTATTGTTTTGCAAACTACCGTTAATTTTACACTCTTAAATTTTGTTACACAGGTTGGGTTACACCCTGTAGAAACGAAGCGATAGAAAGAAAACGCAATAGAAATAAAATTTGGTATAGCGCCATATATAGTTTTGTAGAATAGAAATGTAATAAGGCTACTTTCGGTATTTGTATTATCTGTTTTGTAAAAATTGACTAATATTTTCATATTTGAAATAAATAAATAGTCTTCTTCGCTTCAGGTATTAGGCAAAATGCCTGTTACGGAACCCACCGTTTTCTTGGACGTCCCACGTTTCTTCTTCCTCTGCATTTATATTTAATAGCTTTCAGTGGGAGTCTTTTTCACTCATTCTATTTATGTGTACTTTCCAATCATATCTATATTGTTTAATTTTTTCATTTATGTTGTATATGTTTAATTCACTTCGAACATCTTCATTTTTAAATCTATCTATTCTGCTGCATCCCTTTACTCTTCTGAGAAATTTAATCTCGTGTGGCTTGATTCTACTTTCTTGTTGTTTTGTGATTGTCCATGTTTCGCTCCCGAATGTGAGTGTTGGTACTGCAATTGTTTTGTAAAATTTTATCTGTGTATCCTTTCTTATTTTATTTTTTAGGTTTCGGTTTATAGTTCCGCATATACTGTTGAATCTGTTTAGCTAAATAAATAGTAATAAATTTATTCTTAAGATCGAAATAAGAATTTACGAAAAATTTACGTTTCGTTTCTATCTATTTTGACGTAAAGATGCGAAAAAATTGAAGTTTCTATTCTTGGCATGGTACCGAATTGTTTATTTTCTTCCAATATCGTTTCCCTAGCAACGATTCGCCACTATTCTATATTTTTACATGACGTGATTCCTTTGTAAAACTCGCCTCGTTTTCCAAACTTGGACTCGTACGTTAACAGTCCTTACGAAACAGGTTTTTTTATACTATTTTTTCTATTGGAGTAATTTTACAATGAGAATTTTTTAAAAATTCGACTTTTTAAATATATGCCTTGATGTTTTTGTCAGTTATGTTGGTAGCGCGTCCCGTTCTCGCTGACATATATATTAAACGCAATAGCAATTTAAAAGTATACTGTGTTTGAATTGGCGTTAAGTTGCACTGCCGTGACATCTAAGAACTACTAGCCAATGAAAAGATAAAAATTAAAAAATATTTCATATTTCTTATTTAATTATAAAAATATTGATGCTTACAGAAAAATTATCTTCACAGAATGAAACTTTGATTTTGTAAATGGTTTTATCTTTTCTTGAGATAACCATTTCATTCTTCGTTTTGAGGTACTACTAAAACTTTTTTTTTTTTACTATTATTACTTCTATTTCAGCACACTAGCACAAAACTCTTTTCTACAACCATGTTTGAGTCTTTACAAAATATAAAAATTAGTAATTTGGATAGAACTTGTAGCTATCTAGCTGTCGCTATCACTCGTTTCAATTCTGTCGGTGGCAAATGTAAGCCACTCCCTCATTACTTAGTATTTTTCTGACGTCATCAGGCGACAGAAAAGGTGGCAGTTTAAAAAATATATTTTCAGAGACAATTTTCTCATGAATAGAGAGTAATATGAAATAAAATTAAAAAATACGGGTTAAATATTGTTTTACTTATTCTTTCGATTAAAGCAAAGAAAAAAAATCGTGCAACACCTCATTTGGTCATTTCTTATGTATTATGTTTATGTATCTTATGTTTATGTTTTATATCAAAACTGCGTAAATGGTTCGATATATAAGTGTACATTTATATTTTGTTTTGTTTAATTTAACATAAATACAAATATTTACGAACAATAATTTAAATATATGATTATGCATATATAGTAAGATTTGACTTAATTTATTAATTACTCTATTTACCAGAATATATTTCTTTCAGGTGTAAGAAAAACATTGAAAGTTATTTACCATTATTAATGATTTATGATCGATTATGTTGTTTATGTTGACGCATTGATTTAAGTGTATGTAATAAACAAAAATTATTTTTAAAGTTAATCCATTTGGAATTTGAAAAATTTTGCTAATTAACCTTGTTGGTTTAAAATATTTGTCAAAAATAATAATTTTCGTGTTATTAGGCGTTAAAGATTTTAATTTGATTTACACCCCCTCGGTGGTCGTTGACTCTGGGGTCGTGGGTTCGATTTCCACCAGGGGTCTGCATGTTTGTATTTTCAAATACATTCATACATATAATGAAATGTAATTGGAAATATAATAAAGTACCTTTTTTACATAAAATATTAGTAATATTTCATCCAATAATAATAATAACCATAATTTTAAATTTAATATAAATTTTGAAATAAAACATGGCTTATATTATTTTCCCTTAAAAAAATATTCAATATTATCTGCTTACGTTTAATATGTTGTTTATGTTTATATTCAATTTTCTGTGAGTTGTTTAGTACAAATCATAATGTTTCTTTTAATTGATATAAAATAAAAAAGTCAATTCATTTATTTATTGGAATATACTTAATTTTTTCGGCTTTTAACTGGTTTACCATTGGGATCTCGTGAACTATAAGAGCTACGGTTTAGGTTAAATAAGTATTTTTTTAAAGCAAAAATGAAATACTTTGTTAAAAAAATGTAAGTTTGTAAAAAAAATATTTTCGTGCGCCACTGGATGGACCTAAGTATCTGTTGTCAAAATATCAAGTGTCAAGATAAATTTCAAAGGTTTATTGAATCTATCAATGTTACCAACTTAGATAAATATTATCACGGCAACATGAGTGAACGAAGCGAGCAAGGGTTGTAATCATCCGAATTAATAATAGCCATTATGGTGAATTGTATACCATAGTTTATATACGATTAATGTAATACCTTCAAGATTTATTTATAAAGAAATAAACATACCATCACGACTTATTACCCATTGCTGGGTGTGCCAATCTGTTTTGTACAGATTTCGGTAATGATGATGATATTTTAATATTTATTTCAATAATAATTTTGAAATAAAAGTAAATTAATGCAAACTAGGAAAAATACAATGAAAAAAAGTATTACAATAAGGATTATTGTAATACTTGTCTTTCTATATACTATTACTTCGCAATTCGAATGCCCCCCTTGGTCTTCTACAAGATTATTTTATTGTATTTTATTATATTTTATTGTATCTTTAATAATATAGAAATTATTTGCGGTAGCTCGTTTAGCTGTTACACCCTGTATTTGTAACAATAATTTAGGTTGATTTTATATCTGATATTATTGCTGCATATTAAAACAAATTCTTACACAATTATAATTTACTTAAATAAATATAGCATCACGGCATATTACCCATTTCTGGGTATGCCAATCTGCTTTGTACACATATATCTGTAATGATGATATATTTAATAATATAATATTTAATATATAATGTATAATTTACTTAATATCATGTATTTACATATCAGTCTTCCTAATTAAAGATTTAGATAAGTATTTTAAACATATTTATTAACAGAAAATCATACATTTATGTCATGAACCATTAAATATGGAATAGTATCTGTTATAAATTATTATAGTTCTGCTGACATTTGACATAAAAATAATTTTCATATCATAATTTCATATAATTTTGATATTAAACAATTTTCTGTACATTTCTTGTAACTCAGAAATATTTCATTGCTATAATTTTGTTCTTAATCTATTTATAATTATAAACAATTTTCTTCAATTATTTTATTATTTCCGCAATTTTCATATTCATATTGTTGCAGAAGTAATAATTGAAATTCATCTGCATAAAGGAGCTTTCATTTCACGGAGAAAATGAACTGATATTACCTCGTACTAAACTGAACTCAAGTACCCTTAAAAAGCCTAGTAAGTTTTTTTTTTTTAATAAGAAGTGGAAAATAAAAACATATTATATATCATTATATTTATTACATAATAATCTGCTGAATTTGTTTGTAGCAACAATATTTTTCTTAATACCATACCGTTACTAAGATTTAACAGAACTAAACACGTAACTGACAAGGGATCTATAACGGACACCGGCCGTTAAGGATTATAATAGACGCACGAGCGAAAAACAAAAGTGAAAAGGCGTCCATAACGGCCGTCGTCCATTATTATAACGGCCGATGGCCGTTAAGATTTATGACAGTCACTTGCAATTAAGGATAAAGTATTTCTAAAAAAAAATCACAATATCGTGAAGAGCTTTATGATATTACGAAACTCCAACCGAGTCCGTTATTTGCTTTATATCGTCCTAATGACGTTAATAACTATTACATTTGAGTGTTTAAATATGGATGTATTTCATATTCCCGAAATCTGTGTACATAGCAGATTGGTACACCCATCAATGAGTAATATGCCGTGATGATATATATATTTTTACCTTCCGTCACCTTTAGGTAAGGAAGGTATTGTCTTTGGTCAAAAAATTCAATGATGAGTTTTTACTGAATAAGCACGTTTTAGGGTCCATATAATACGATTTTACCATTTTTACGATGATGTCTGTATGTATGTGTGTCTGTGTGTCTGTGTGTGTGTGTGTGTGTGTGTGTGTGTGTGTGTGTGTGTGTTCCGGATTCCATAACTTCAATACCACGATTCCAAAAATTATATTTTTTTCGTATTTCTCAAGTTTACAAGAACAACTGATTAGATTTTGGTTATAATTGGTCAACCGGAAGTAGTCTCATTTGAAGATTTAACAGTTAAATTTGATTTATTGACATTTAACGTTATTATAACTTAAAGAATATATTATTCTCTATACGATTGGATTACAATTTATACTTCATATTCAATAGATACAGAGTTAAAGAATTTTAAAGAAATTAAATTTTATAATTCAGCCAGCTATGCCAAACTTGGGAACTAGTAATATATTCATATAATTCAAATTGACAGATGTCAGTATCAATAAAAAGTAAATTAATGTGGCAGATATGAGGATGTTGAAGTAGATATTGGGGAATACACGGAAAGATACGGTAAGAAAATAACTCTAGTGTTACAAGTTTTTAGAAAGATACAAGATAGACGATTACATTGGTTTGAACATGTCATGAGGAGAAATGAAGAATTATATTGGAACAAGAATGAATAGTTTAGTAATAGGACGTTAAAGAAACAGAGGAAGACCAAAGATAAGATGGAAGGACTGTATTGCGGAAGATTTGAGAAAAAAGGAAGTGAATGAGAACGTCATGCAAAAATAGCGACCCCTAACGAATGGGAAAAGCTAAAGAATAAGAAGATGCCAGTGTCAAGTGCAATTTGAATAGTTTGTTTATGAAATAATTTTACTGGAAATTCAGAATCTTTTGTAAGAAAAATTATGGAATTTATACATTATACACGAGAATGACGGAAGGTATTGTGCTGGCCACAACAGATTTTTTTCTCAAGGTAATAAAACATGATATAACGTTTCAAACTATTCTATTTGTCATTTTAATATCAAATATTTACAAACAAGACAAAATACACAGGATATTCTGCAATCAGTCACATTGACGTGACATTGACATTCGGGATCATTTCAGATTCTATTTGATCCTGTTATAAAGGTGGTGCTCCGCGGGGGCGTGGACGAAGAAAATGGGCAGTACAAGATCATTTATCCCCTTTTAAAAAGAACGGTTTCGGGTAAATACGTGCTACTCAGCGATCAGTTGTTGTGTCGAAAATTCAAGTTTGCTTTTGCTATAATTATTTCATGGATAAATATGATTCCTAAGATATATTATCCTTTCTGCGCAATTCATGGTGTTCAGAAGATGAGATTTCTTCTGTGGTAGGCTTGCTAGATGTCCCGAACTTTACGTCGAATTTTGCTACTGTCCCATACTGTACAGGTGGAACAAATTCGAATAACTTTCTTATTATTCACACTACAGAAAACAGATGTTGATCTTTATGGGCCAACTTGTTGACACAATTTTAATAGGCACCACAGGAATTTTCGATCGTCTTTTGTTTTTGAGCTACAGGCAAAAACTTGAGTTTTGCTTATTTTGAAAATACGTCCTATCTCACTTTTTATGAGAGATAATGAAAAATTGTTTAGATAACTTTCATATGGTTGTTTTATATAGAATATTGTGGTGTAATTGGATTTTTTCAAAACTTAATAATTCTCGGGATATAAGCTTTTGAACGAAGTATAACAAGTCTACATTCTTTTCTTTTAATCATGAATAAAACATGAATTATTAAGTTATTGGGGTGAAAAAGTTTAAAATAATTGAGAAACATACGAAAAAATAAATTATAGATCATCATTTGGTTTCCTTTGATTCTATGTCTATTAATTAACTTTGACACAATTAGAAAAATGTGGTTCAATATGTTTTCTGAAGTATATACAGTAGAAAAATGTGATTAAATAAAGAAAATAGCGAAATTATAAAAAAATCTTGTAGGTATTACAGTAATCGTAGATAAAGTATAGTATACAATTCGCCATAATGGCTATTATTAATTCGGATGATTACAACCCTTACTTACTCCTCTCGCTCATGTTGCAAATTTCATTTCTGGTATAAATTATACCCTTATGGTATACAGCTATGAATCTGGTACGTCTGCATTACCGAATTTGTTTGAAAAAACCGTATAAAATGAGAAACATTAAAACCTTTTTTTCTTGCTCCTTGTACTATAATTAGTAATGATTGTAATCAAAGTTAATATAACATCTATCATTCAATAAGCCACTTTGTTTAGTGATGTCTG